>JACAFY010007094.1:17891-47441 GCA_015252635.1 Dictyostelium capitatum
AAACTAACCAAATTTTAATATTTTTTTAAAATATTTTTTATATTAATTTTTTAATTATAAAAAAAAAATAATAAAATTAAAAAAATTTAAAAAATTAAAAATAAAAAAAAAAAAAAAAAAAAACATTTTAAAACAAATAAAAAAATTATTAAATACAAAAACTAGTTTTATTAAATTTCTTTGTCTTGTGGCTTTCGCCCAACAAACTTTTTTAAACTTATGTTAGATGATCTCACACACTTAAGCAAACATACTTCTATATTTTTTTAATATACTTCACACGCCTTATTCATACATAAAAAATAAATAATGAGTAAAAGAAAAAATAAAAGTTGCAGAAATAGTAGATGAAATGCAATTAGATACATATAAGAAAAGAAGATGTAAATGAATAAATATGTAGAGCCACAATTAGCAACAACAGGTACTAGTACAATTAAATGGAATGAAATTGATACAGATAATTTAGATAATATATAACTAGATGAAATAAAATGTATTGCACATTAAATTTATAATTTATATAATTATATTTTACATCATTAAAAAGTTTAATTCAACCAATTCTGGTATTAATTCATCATTTATTGATTTAGATTCATTTTTTTATCAATCAATTAAAAATTTTTTAATTTGGTTAAGAGAAAATTATAGTTCTGTATTTATTATCCAAGATCCATACAAATTACAATTAATAAATTATTTTACAAACGACATTTCATCAAATAGTAGGTAATAATTTTCAAGAGATAATAAAATATTCAATTATTAGAGGCGATTTTAAAACAATATGTAGAGTAATAGATTCAATATTAAACTCAATAGATTCATTAACCACAACCACTATAAAAATTATTGAATTCCTTTTATCAATATCACAAATAACCAATGATAACTTCTCAATAGAATCTCATATCCAAATTCATATAATTATTTTAGAAATAGATTTAATTAAACAAACAAGATCTTTTTTTCTTTTTCTTTTTTTAAAAAGTTATATTAAAACAAGTCACATGTGTTTTATTATTATTATTATTATTATTATTATTATTATTATTACATATTTGTTTGTGTTTACTATTATTGTGTGTATTATTATGTTATTTATTATGGTGTAAAAAAATTAATGAATTGTTTCATCTGGATTGTTTTTGTTTGATTTTTTAACTGCGTAATATGCTAATAATATAATTGTTAATGCAACAATAAATATTACAAGTACTTTAATTGCATGATATTTCATAAAGTGTTTAAATTTATCCATTGGGGTTTTTTGTTTTCTTATATCATCCAAATCCTCTTCTTCTTCATATTCATCTAAATCATCTTTAACATTTATATGAATATCATCAAATCTAATTTTCTTTCCACTTCCAGATTGATTTTCGCCACCACTACCACCTCCATCACCACTACCAATACCATTTGAAAAACTATTTGTTAAACTTTGTTGTTTCTTTTCACCTGTTATTTTCTCTAAACGTTTAACAAACTCTTGAATTTGTGAATTGAAATTTGTAATTTTAGGTCTATTCTGAGAGATTACACCTGAATTTTGAAATGAAAATTCTAATTGCTGAGTTATCTCTTCTGCTTCTTCTATATAGTCTGATGTTTGTTGTACATATACCAACTTTGAATCACTTGATAAACCACCGGGGTTTATTTGATCAAATTCTAATTGTGATAAACTATTTTCAATTGAATTGAATACATCTGATAAATCTTGTTCATAATGAGAAAACACTAAATTTGCTGAAGGATTATCACTCATTATTTATAATTTATATTTTATTTTGTTTGATTTATTATTACTATTATTTTGTATGTGTATATTATTTATAATGTTTTAATATAATATAATATTATATGTTTGTAATTATGTTTGCTATTACACTAACAAAAATTATTATTGAAATTAATTTCAATTTTTTTTGACCTTTTTTTTTTTTTTTTATATTTTTTTTTAATTTTTTTTTTTTAAATTACAAAAATTGTGAACCGATAGTTGGGACACCTTAAAAAAATGATAAGAAATTTAATTAAGAATCAAATTAAATATATACCAAGTTATAATAATGCTTTAAGATTTATAACAACAACCAATAATAGCAATAATATTATCAATACAACCAATAAACCTACATTAACACTATTATCATTACCAAAAGAAACAATTGGTTCAGAAGATATATTTAGACCACCAAAAAAATATGATAGATTTAAAGTCATTACCAAAGAAAAACAAATTGAATTATTTTATCAAGCATTAAAAGAAGCTGGTGGTGTTACATTGGAAGATTTTCAAAAACTAAACTATTTAAAATTTACAGCAAGCAAATCAGGTTGTACAATATTTGGATATTATGGTGGATCAAAAACTAGACTTGCATATTCATTATTTCCAGAGTATCCATGGAGAGCTTGGTTATTTAATAGAAGAGGTTTAGAATTATATAATCCAAGATCAGATAGTAATTACAATTATAAATTAGAATTTGAATGGTGGGCAGAAAAATATAATTTAACAGATAATTTAGATTTGTGGTATGATGTTAACTTTAATCACTTTAAAAAACAATGTAAAATTTTAAATCTTTCAAGTTTACAACTACGTGAACATTTAATTCAAGTGTACCCACATCATAAATTTTATCTATGGAAATTTAGATTTCCTGGTTCTGAAATTTGGAGTAGACCGGAAGTAGTAGCTGAATATCGTCAACATTTAATAAATGCAACTGGTTTCAAAACAATGGAAGAATTTTATTTTATTTCAGTAAACAGAATAAAAGAATATAATGGGTTTGCGTTAATTCATCTACATAAAAGTAATATACAAAAAATAATGTCACACATTTTCCCCGAATATAATTGGGATCCACAATTGTTTAAAGGAACTGAAACAATGAAAAAACTATTAAAACAATATAAAGAGTCAAACCCTAAACAACCAAAGCCATCAAATCCTTTAAAATTACCATCTATTGCTCGTTTAAAAGGAATTACTTCTATATTTAAAAGAAAAGATATTGAAAACCTTTTAAATAAATAGTTTAATTTTTAAATATAATTAATATAGATAATTTTTATTGTTGTGTTGGTTTGTTGATTATTGATTGTATGATTATTGATTATTATTTGTTTTATTCTTTTTATTTGGTTTTTGTTGTGGTATTATAGGTTGTTCAATAACAACAACATTATTATTGCTATTGGTACTAGTAGTTTCATCAATGTCAATATCAGCACATTCACTTGGTGATTGATCTTCAGCATCCAATTGTAATTGTTGTCTTTTAGCTACTCTTTTCGTAGGTGTTGTTGTTGTTGTTGTGGTAGTTGTAGTTGTTGTTGGTGTAATTTTTAAACCAATTCTTAATTTTTCTCTTTGTTGATCAGTGTGTTGTGGACATTTTAAAGTTTTTGTACACATTCTACCAGTATTATTTGAAACTACACCACAATAACTATTTAGCAATGATTGAATTTTATCAATTGATAATGTTTTAACGTAATCTAATGAATATGCTTTTGGTTTTCTTTTTGATTTTGATTTTTTATTTAATGGATCATAATTCCAATCATCATCTGAATCTTCCTCAGGTTCAGAATTGATCAATTCTTTATTACCATTACCATCTTTATAATTACTACTAATTGGTGATGATTTACCACTATTATTATTACTTCCGTTACCATTACCATTACCATTTCCATTACCACCCAAACTACTATTATTTATACTACCACCACTATTAAACAATGAATCATTTTGTTTTCTTGCACTTCTAACTGCTCTACCAATACCCATACATTTATCTAAATGGGGTGCGTATCTTGATGAAATAACAGTACAATTACATTTTACACATTGTAATGTATCTGTTTGATTTTTAGATTGTTGACCAAATATATCAAGGCCAGGTTTTCTTACAATTTCAGGTTCTGGTGGGTACTCTTCATCGTTTAACAGTACAAGTTGTTGTTGTTTATGTGCTTCAAATACGATTTCCAATAATTCCTCTTCAAATAAATCATTGTAAATTTCATATGCCATCTCTTCTTCAAATGTTTTGTTTTCAATATCTGATAAATCAATTTCTTGTTCAACAATTATCAATGGTATTGATTCTTCAATTTCATTCATTATTGTATCTTCAACAACTGGTTGCGGTGGTTGTACTATTACTTCTTTTTTCTCTTTTTTACCATTTGATTTTGTTGTTTTTTTAGTTGGTGTACTTGGTGTTGGAATTGTTGTTACCACTGTAGTTGGTTGTATAGTAGTTTTTTCAACTTCCATTGGTGTTGTCGTTAATGGTGTTGTTGCAGTTGTTGATTTATCCTGTTTTTCTTGTTTATCTGATTTATCCTGTTTATCTTGTTTTTTACTATCAGCTGTTTTTGTTGGTTTTTCAGTTGATGATTTATCTTTATCTTCTTGTTTATCTTGTTGTAATTGTTGTAGTTTTTCAGATGCTTTTGTAACTTTCTTTGTAGATGTAGCAGGTTTTTTTGACGTAGATGATTTATCAAGTTTTTCAGTTGATTTTGCTTTTGAAGGTTGTTTGGCTTGTGATTTTGATACTTTTGCTGTTGGTGGTGTTGGTGTTGTACTGTTATTATTTGCTGCTGCTGCAATTGAGTTTTGTTTTTTTAATTTAGTTGATCCCAATGGTCTACCTCTTGTTGGTAATTTTGCTTTAACTGGTGGTTTTTCATTTTGATCATCTGTATCATCTGATGTACTATATGAATGTTCATCACTATCACTTTCGCTATCTGTATAGCTATCACTTTCTGAATTACCATCGTCCCAACTATCAACATCTGAATCATCAGTTTCATCAGATTCAAATGATTCATCTTTTGTAGTTGGTATTTTTGTTCTTTTACTTGTAGTTGGTGTCGGTGTTACTGGTATCGTTGTTTTTTTTGTTGTTATTGGTTTTTTGGTATTATTTACAGTGGTTTTTGGTGTTGTTGTAGTTGTACTTTTTGTTGTAGCAGTTGATTTAACACTTGTCGGTTTGCTTGTTGTTTTTTCAACTTTATCAACTTTTTCTTTTTCCTTTTCTTTATCAACCTTTTCTTTTTCCTTCTCTTTATCTTTATCAACTTTTTCCTTTTCTTTTTCTTTTTCCTTTTCTTTTTCCTTTTCCTTTTCCTTTTCTTTTTCTTTGCTGTCTTTTTCTTTTTCTTTATCTTTATCTTTGCTATCTTTTTCTTTATCTTTATCCTTGCTATCTTTTTCTCTGCTGTCTTTTTCTTTTTCCCTTTCTTTTTCCTTTTCTTTATCTCTGTCTTTATCTTTATCTCTATCTTTACTACTTGTGCTTGATGATGATTTTTTAGTTGGAATTGATGTAGTTGATGAAGAAAGTGAAGTAACATTTGTTGTTGAGAGTGTTGGACTTGATTTTTCTGATTTACTTTCTGAAATTGTATTTGGTGAAGATAATGTTCTTGATGATGATGAAGTTGTATTTGGTGTATTTGAACTACTTGATGATAATTTACTTCTTTCTTTACCACGATCCCTATCTCTATCTCTTGAACGATCCCTACTTCTATCACGATCTCTATCTCTATCTCTTGAACGATCTCTTGATCTTGAACGATCTCTATCTCTATTTCTTCTATCACGTTCTCTTGAACGATCTCTATCTCTGTCTCTTGAACGATCTCTTGAACGATCCCTGTCTCTATCTCTATCACGATCTCTGTCACGATCTCTATCTCTATCACGATCAATAACAACTCTATCACGATCTCTATCTCTGTCACGATCTCTATCTCTATCACGGTCTCTATAATAACGTTCTCTTGACCTTGAACGATCTCTGCTTCTATCTCTATCTCTTACTCTATCTCTATCTCTTGAACGATCCCTTGAACGGTCTCTATCTCTGTCTCTATCACGTGCTCTATCTCTTGAGCGATCTCTATCTCTATCACGTGCTCTATCTCTTGATCGATCTCTATAATCATCTTTTATTCTTTTATCATCTTTATTGCCACCACTACCACTATTTTTTGATTTTAAAGATTCATAATTTGTAGGTGGAGATTTAGTTATATTTCCATCATCCTTACCGCCAATTGAATATGTAGCAAATGAAGGTAAATTTGGTAAAGAAGAGGAAGGACTAGTTTGTAGTATTGGAGTTGTTGAAGTTGATGATGTTTTTTCAATTTCTCTACTTGATTTTAATGAATTTGATGTAGATGATGATGAATTATCATTGCTTGCTTTAATTGATGATTGAGAAGTTGATAGTGATGGTGATTTAATATCTTTTAATGGTTTATTACTTGAGGAAGAAGAAGAAGATGATGATGATTTAATATCCCTAAATTTTTCTTTATTTCTTGGTGATCTACTTCTATCACGATCTCTTGATCTATCCCTTTGTCTATCTCTTGATCTATCTCTATCACGATCTCTTGATCTATCTCTTGGTCTCTCTCTTGATCTATCTTTACTATCTCTTTTATCTCTGCTTGATGATTCTCTAGTTGTTGAATTTGTTGTTGTTGCTGTTGTTGTTGTTGTAGTTGATAATGTAGTATTACCACCGTTACCACTACCGCTTCCACTATTTGTAGTTGTCATTTATTTATTTGTGGTGGTGATATTACAATTTAATTACTACTACTACTATTGTTATTAAATTTATTTGTCAAATCAAATGACATAATATGAAAAAACAAATAAATTATAATTTTTCGTGAATATGAAATTTTAAAAAAAAAAAAAAAAAAAATAAAAAACAAAAAACAAACCAACATTCTGTTTTTTTAATAGTTGCAATAGTTTGATCTTTTTTTCAGTTTCTTTACATTATATTGTTGTTGAAGAATAAAATCTAAAGACATTATCGTATTACTATATAAAGTTGGAAATGAATTACTTTCATCAATTTCTTTTGTGGATAACGATTTAATCGGTGCATTTTGTTCAATTATTTGGAATAATGGTGATGATTGAATGAAATTTTCATAAATACCACAACTAAAACAGTTAATTTAATTTTTGTCTTCAATAACTTTTTGTAAGAATGTTCAGGATTTATTCTGAATAAAATAACAAAATATGATAATAATACTAATAGAATATGCTTGTTAAATAGATTTTTATTATTATTGTGAAGTTGACAGTGTATGTACATATGAAATTGGTTGTCTGTTAGAAATTACTCTAATATTTTAGCTTAATTTATCTAATTATGTGTGGTTTTGTGATTATTATTATTCTTGTGATGGTTGTTGTTGATTTTCTAAAACTCCACTTGTGATAGGATTTGTATTTAATTCATCTTGTGAAGGAGTAGTTGATGGAATTGGTGTACTGATTGTTTGTTCTCGTAATCTTTTTTTATTTGATTGTACAGTGGTTGTTGGAGTGGATGGTGAATTTACATTGAACCTTTTCATCTGGTTGTTCATCCATTTGAATACCATCTTCTATTTCAATATTTTCATCTTGTTATTGCCTTTTACTATTATCACCATCATCGACAGTATTAATTTTTTGTTTCTTTAAAACATGAAAAAAATCTTCTTCTTCCATTTGACATTCAGAATCTATTGAAGTTGAGAGAATACTTGAAATTGGTGCAGTAGTTGTTGGTGATGTGAAACTATTTGTGGTGGTAGTTGTGGTTGTTGAATTGCTGGTGTGGAGAGTGTTGGTGAAATTGGTGAAGTTGGTGCTGTTATTTGTGCACTAAAAACTGAAGCTGTTGTAGTTTGTATTGGAGTAGCATCAGTGGTGGCATTATTATTTTGATTTAATAAAAATAAAACTGGAATTGAAGGAGAAACTATTGGAGTTGTTGGAGGGTATGATGGTGATTTTACTACTAAACCCATTTCATCTAATTCTTCATCCATTTGAGTATCACCTTCTTGTTTTGCATTGGTTTTAATTTTAGTACCATCATCTTGACCAATTTCACCATCACCATCATCATCACTATCATCTTTTTGTTGTTGTTTATAAATTAAATGTTTTGTTGTTTGTTGCTTTCAGATTCTTGATCAATTTCACCACACCATCATCTTCACTATCATCTTCTTGTTGTTTATGCATTACATGTTTTGTTGTTTGATTATTTTCAGATTCTTGATCAATTTCACCACCACAATCATCTTCACTATCATCTTGTTGTTGTTGTTGTTGTTGTTGTTGTTGTTGTTGTTGTTGTTGTTGTTGTTGTTGTTGTTGTTGTTGTTGTTCATACATTAAATGTTTTGTTGTTTGATTGCTTTCAGATTCTTGGTTAGTTTCACTACCGCTATCATTTTGTTGTTGTTGTTGTTGATCTCTAGTTCCATGTTCTGTTGGTTGATGATTAAAAGGATCGCATCTCCATAGCTCGTTTTTCGTTGACTTGAGGAAGTAGAGGTACTTTCTGGTGATAATCTTTGAGGCGGTTTTCTGGTTGTCCATTAATGTAAAGAATGTTTCAGTTAATACGAACAACCAATTTATATCACCAACTAATATTTTGGGTTTGTGAGCCCAGTGGTTTTTGCAATCCACTATAGGCATGATGATATTTTCAAGAAGTGGACTAGCTGGACTGTATTTGGCTGATAACCCTCAAACCTTCATTACATCTGTTAAATCCCAATCTGATATATCTGTTCTATCAATTGAATAACCCCTTCTCTTTGCTTCAAGATAAATTCTTTGTTTTACCATATCTACGTATTCATCAATATCAAAGTACACCTCGTTGGTAAATGCTCCTTCGATTACCCTATGTTCGGGTTTGGTTAAATTCACTACATCATAATTGACAAAATTTGATATGGTTTCAATAATTGAATCATAAGTACAACGGTTGCTAAAAAGAATTCTTTTGAATTCACGATAATGAGCAGTATAATATGTATCATCGTAGTTGGGTCCGTTGGAGATTGAGCTGTGAATTGAAGATGGGTCTTCACCAATATTTTGAATTGAGAGAACTACTGGATGGATTTTATGAAATGATTCTTTGTATGAAAATTCTTTAGATTCAACTCCAAATAATTTGAGGTTTCTAATTTTAAACTCATCTCCCATTTTTTGAACTATGGTGGCGAGATCTGCTTTCTTGAAAATGAAAAGAAGTCTTTCAATACACCCAAAAAGAAGATCAATTTCTCTATTAGTTGATCCTTGTGATCTCCATTGTTGGATCGTGTAACTTAGTTCCTATTGGTCCAATTTCTGGTGTAGTGTTAATGATTTTATATATTATTTTGTTGTTTCTGCCAAATTGAAGGTTATTTGGACAGTGGGAGAATAAATTATGAGAATCTATTAAAGCATAGAATTCTTTTAGTGTTTTTGTTGGTGATGTTGGTAGATTACTACTATGTAGGGGTGTAGTAGTAGTATTATATTATTGGTAATATTAGTGGTTGTTGTTGTTATTGAATTATTATTATTAGGTAAAGAAGCTATTGAATTATTTGATTTTTTGCCCTTGTTTTTGATTTTTTATGAACAATAGCTGTTTGTTGTTGTTGTTGTTGTTGTTGTTGTTGTTGTTGTTGTTGTTGTTGTTTTTTGGTCATTATTATTTATATATTTATATCTTTATATATGATGTAGGATTTATAAAAATGAAATTTTTTTTTTTTAATTAAAAATAATGTAGAAAAATTAAAAAAAAAAATAAAAAGAAATTAAAAAAAAAAAAAAAAAAAATTTTAATGTGTATTAATTAATTTATTCTTGCCATATCTTCATCATGTAAACTTTCTTTGATGACTTTCAACCAATGAATACTCTTAACCACTTTGTTTAATGCAATCCATTTACATTATCTTGATTATCCACCATTACAATTATATTCTCTAAATAATTGATTATAATTTCCCCTACTAATCCCTAAACAATAATTTCACTAGATAATGATAAACTAAAAGAATAAAATATCAAAAAAACGTTAGATAATGATTATAATATTAAATAAATAAATAAGAGTTATTAATATTTTTTTTTTTTGTTTTTGTTTTATTTATTACATTTTTAAGTTGTTGTTATTGTTGTTATTATATTTTAAAAAGGTTTTTTTTTTATATATGTATATTATTATTTATTATTTTATTATTTAAAAATCCAAGACGAATTTATTACTACTACTATTATTATTATTATTATCTAATTATTTAATGTCTTTCTATTCAAATTCAAATGGTTCAGGAGTTGAAGGTTCTGGGAGTGTTGGTTGAGCGGTTGTGGTTGCAATATTATTTGTTGATGATGTACCAGATTGTTGACCAACAGAAGTTGTTTCTTTAGTTTCTGGTTTTTCTTTTACGACGAGTTGTTCAGGTTCAGAAGGAGTTAAATCTCTCAACATTACAATACCAATTGTTGGTGATTTTTTAACTGGTTGATAACGAGCATCATCGAATTGAACGTATTGTAATTGTTTTGGAACGATACGAGCAGGATTTGATTTACGTTCAAATAATGCCTCTTTTTCAGCTTCTTTTTTATCGGCAGCCTCTTTTTCAGCAATTTCCTTTTCTTTGGCAGCTTCTTTTTCTTTTTCTTCTTTTTCTTTCTTTTCTTTTTCAACATCAATATCCATTGCAGAACGTGATTGAGTTAATTTATTTTTTCTACTGTATGAAAGGATTGCAGTTTCAATTTTATTTGTTGCGTTGGTAGTTGATGGTTTGGTTTCTGGTGGATATGCAAAAAGTGATGGACGACAATTTGATTTGAAAGAGAAAACTGGCATTTCCAAATTTTTGTTAAGACCAATGATTGAAGTTGGAGTTAATGCTAACCCCATAAAGTGGGTCATTGGGAACCAATACCAAAATTGAAGGAAACCTGCAACACCAACTATGGCATTCATATTCTTATGACCAGATGGTGAATGTAATTGAATTGTTGAATTTCTACCACCAGCATCAATGACACCAAATGCAAGTACTGCACCAAATTTAGACATTGAATCTTCACGTTTATCAGAGATACATGTAGCAAATAATTTTCTAGCTGCTTCAGCTTCTGGTACCAACTCTTTACTGGTTTGAATTAATACCATTGCCATTGAAATCCATGCAGCTTGTTTAACGTAACCAACTGAATCAGTTGTTAAACTTTTAAGTATTTCTAATGCATCTCTTTGACCTGTACCTGCACAGGCAATACCCAATGCAAATGCTGCACCATAACGAACATGTGGATTATATGATTCTGCAAGTAATGCAATTGCTTTTGGACATTTTTCTGGTTGACGTGATAATACAAAACCAATACATGTAACAGCTGCTCTTCTAACTGAATCAGTACCATCTGAAACTGCAATGTGTAATAATTTTCTTAATGCATCGTTGTTACCAGTACCACAATATGCAAATGCAATTGCATACATACCACCATAACGAATTAATGGATCTTTATCACTGGTCATTTGCTCAATTAAAACATCTGCACTTTCTTCTTTACCATACATTAAATAAGCTAAACCCATAGAAAGAGAACGAATTGTTTTTTCATGTTGAGTTTCATGAGCGTATGCCAACATTTCTTCGATTGCTTTCTTTGAACCAGTACCCAACATAACAAGACCCATTGATAAACCAGCAGCTTCACCAGATACAGCATCATCATTGTAGAGAATAGTTTTCAAATCTTCGTAAAGATCATCACGACCAGTTGCCATTGCTGCTAAACCTAAACCCAATGAAGCACCATGATGAAGAATTGCATTGTTGATATGTAATTTTTCAACGAGATAATCTATAATTTCTTCACCATGTGAAGCATGAATTAAACCCAAAGCATAAAGTGCACCAGATTCAGAGTATGGTGTAGCATTTACTGATGTACCTGGTAAATAAGTTTTTAACAATGTTTTACTTTCTTTGATGTGACCTTTGTTAATTACACCCAAACTTGAAATGGCACTAAATTTAGTCCAATGTGTTGATTTGTACAACCATTCAAGATTACCTCTTAAAAATGTATCTCTAGTGGTACCTGCATGCATCAATGAATTTGCAAATAATGTACCAGAATAAAATATTGCACCTTTATGTAATTCTGATGTGGTTTTCATTGATTGAAGTATATGCATATCTGTATTACAATTTCTATAAAGGAATTCCAAATTCATACCAATGGAAACATCACCAATTAAAATTGTATGTAATTTCTCTAAACGTTGTTCAAATGAACTATCAACACTACCACTATCAATATCAATTTCCATACTATCTGTTGATGTTGGTGCTACTGATTTCTTTTGTTCAACTGGTGGTAATCTATTACGTACATTTAATAAAAATTGTTGTGTACTATTTTGGAATAAATCAAATCCAATTTGATATGCAAGTAATAATGATTCCTATATAAATCCCGAAAGTGGAAATATTAGTATTATGTATCATATTGTTATTATTACTACTACTACTACTACTTTGAAATACATACTTCATCTTTTTTAATTAATTTTAATAAAATTGTAGCAACTTCAATATGATTATCTAAAAATATTAAACATTGAACAACACTAAGATAGTCTGGTTTTTCTTGTGCTAAATGAAGATTGACCAAGATACCTAATACGCTATGACGGAAATGACGATTGCTAATTGATACATTACAAATGTGAAGGCAATATGTAAGCATACTATTTACATTACCAGATTCAGCAATTGCCTTTTCAATGATATCTAATCTTCTTGCTTCAATTGCAATACCTAATGCTTGTTTATATGATCCTTCTCTGTAAGGAATTCCAAAGAATATTAGTTAATTATTATTATCATTTGTATTTGGAATTTTGATAATATATTAATTAATTCTTTTGTAAATACATACTTAAAACATCTATCAAACATACCCATTACAATTGATTCAAGATGTGGATTAACTGTGGTTTCTTTATTTGATGTTGATCTAACTTTAATATATTCATCAATAAATTTATCTGTATAGTCACCCAAAAAAAATTAGTTAGAATATAATAATAATGATATGATTAAGTATATTTTAATGATATTTTGTGTAAACACATACATAAAAGTGTTTCAATATATTCAGTTTTTAATAGTACATTAAATAATGAACCAGATTGTAATGCAAATTCCATTGAATTTTTAAAATCACCTAAATTATAATACACTTTTGATAAAACTAATGAAGCAAGTTCATGTTTTGGGAATTGTTTATTTTCTGATAATTGTTTGCTGTTTGAATATATTGATCTGTTAATATAATATATTATAATGTATATATAAATATATATTTACGATATCCTTATTCATACATTTTATCAATTGATGAAGAAATTGCAATTTCAGCCCAATGACATTCTACCAATGAATCTAATTTCTCTAATGAGAATGACTTTAATTCTACTTGTTCTTCATCTAATAATGATAAATAATTTGAAATTGATGTTAAAGGTACCATTTTATCGATTAAATATATATATATAAAAAAAAACTATATTGTGAGAAACTGTTCACAAAAAAAAAAAATAAATTAATAATGAAAAAAAAAATTAAAAAATTAAAAATTTTTTTTGTGAACAGCGTAATTTAATTTAAAAAAAAAAAATTTTAAAATTTTTTTTTTTTTTTTTTTTGATGCGTATGTGTGGCGAAGTTCGCTATATTTTCTCAATTATAATGAAAATAAATAAATGAAGAATTAATGAACATTTTATATAAATTTACGTAAATTACATAAATAATAGAAACAGATAATTACTTATTACTTTAATTATATATTGTCACAAATTTCTTCAAAAATTCTGATATTAATTTGAAATCAAACAAAATCAATAACAATTTTTTTTTTTTTTTTTTTTTTTTATTTGTTTTTTATAATTTTTTAATAAAATTTTTAAAAATAATAACAATAATAATAGTAATAGGAAATGAGTCAAAATGTTCATCCAGTTTTAGTAGCACCAATACAACCAACATCACCAACAACATCAACAACAGATACAGATAAATATGATCGTCAATTACGTTTATGGGGAGAAGATGGTCAATCAAAATTAGAGAGATCACATATTTTATTAATAAATGGTAATGCAACAGGTACAGAAACATTAAAGAATTTAGTATTACCAGGTATTGGTAGTTTTACAGTTGTTGATAATAAAAAAGTAACAGAACAAGATTTGGGTAATAATTTCTTTGTTGAACGTTCATCCATTGGTAGACCACGTGCAACAGTTGTCTGTGAATTACTTCGTGAATTAAATGATCGTGTTAAAGGTTTTTCAGTTGAAGAGTGTCCAGTTCATTTAATTAATAACAATATTTCATTCTTTAAAGATTTTTCAATTGTTGTTGCAAATCGTTTACCAGAAGAATCACTCGTTACCTTGTCCCAATATTTATATGAACAAAATATTCCATTATTAGTTACAAATTCATACGGTTTCATTGGATATTTAAGAATTACAACACCAGAACATCAAAGTACGTATATGTGTTATTAAATTAGTATTGTATTTTTATAATATACAATATATTTTACTAATTTTATGCATAAAATGGTACAGTTATTGAATCAAAACCAGATGATCCAATTGAAGATTTAAGAATTTATAATCCATTTAAACAATTGGAAGATATGGCAGATGAACTTGATATGGAAAAATTAAACACTCAACAACATTCGCATGTTCCATACGTTTTATTATTGGTTAAATTTTTAAAGGAATGGAGAGAAACTCATGATGGTAAAATGCCAGATACTAGAGCTGATAAAGATGAATTTAAAAAGCTTTTCCTTTCAAAATCTTGGGACACTGAAAAAGAAATGAATTTTATTGAAGGTACTCAAAATTTATTAAAATATGTTCAACCACCAAGAGTAAGTTTAATGAAAATCACCATACTAATTAATAATAACAAAATTAAATATTGATGCTTCATCTTTATCTTTCAGATTCCAGGTGATGTTCAAAATATTTTAAAAGATGCAAAAGCATCAAACATTACAGAAAGTTCAGATGATTTTTGGGTTTTGGTTGCTGCACTTAAAGAATTTATGGAAAATAATAAAAATACTTTACCATTACATGGTAATGTACCAGATATGACATCTGAAACTATTAATTTCATTAAACTTCAAAAAGGGTATGTTAATGATTGATGAATAAATAATAATAATAACAATAATTGTATTATTACTAATAGTTATTGATGTGGGCAAACAGATATCAAGAAAAAGCATTATCAGATTTATCAGAATTTTCAGGTTATGTTGATGCAATTTTAACCAAAGTTGGTAAATCATCAATTTCACAAGATTTAATTAAAAAGTTTTGCAAGAATACTCGTTTCCTCAATATCATTAGATATAGAAGTATTGCAGATGAATACAATACACCAAAAACCAATATGATTGTATCAGAATTGGAGCAACCAGATAATATCATGATATTTTATATTCTTTTCCGTGGTGTTGATAAATTTTACAACACATACAATAGATATCCAGGTCAAGCTGAAGATGATTTCGAATCTGATATTCCATTATTAAAGAATGTAATCAATCAATATTTATCAGAATCAAATATTCCAAATGATTTAGTTAAAGATGATTATATTAATGAATTGTAAGTTCACCACGATTTATAGTATAGTTAAATAATAATTAAACATTTTATACTAATTTCTTGTGTACTAAATTTACAGTACTAGATTTGGTGGTGCAGAACTTCACAATATTGCTTCATTAATGGGTGGTGTTACCTCACAAGAAATTATTAAACTCATTACTCATCAATACACTCCATTAAATAATACATTTATCTTTAATGGTATCAATGGTACTACAGGTTCATTCAACTTGTAAATTAATAGTTAATGTATACATCGAGTATATATATATATATATCTCATCAAAACAAAACAACAACAACTGATATCAATAATAAAACTATAATAAAAACAATAATAATAAAGCAATCCACAAATATTTACTATTTATTATTTTTTTATTTTTTATTTTTCTTTTTCTTTTTATTATCGTTTTTGTTACTGTGACTAATTAAATCAAAATTGCCATTATTATTATTATAATTTAAATGTTCGATTGCAATTTCTTTTAATACTTCAACTAAAAATGGATAATAAATTGACTCAAATGATTTCTTCCAAATATTACAATTTAAATTTACATATGGTTGAACCATATTTTTTACAATTTCTTTTGTTCCTTTTAATACATCAATATTTATATTATTTACAATTTCATCAATACCCTTAGCAATACCTTTTTGAATATTAATTGACCAACAATGTGATGAGGATGATGATGAAGACAATGATGATGAAGAACAAGAAGAAGATGAAGATGATAATGATGAATTTAATGACGAAGATGAAGTTGAATTTTTAATATTACTACTACTATTATTACATTGATTTGGTATATTAATATTCAAATTTGAAAAATGTTTTCTAATTTGATAAATAGTTGATGTTTCATTTGTTGGATTTTGAAATATTTCAAATAACAATGATTTAATTCTTTGTATTTTATTTCGATATACAATTGTAAATAAACTATTATTTAAAAAACACATTGATGAATGTGTAATAGAAAAATACCATCCATTTGAATCTGGTTTATCATAGAATATCAAATTTGAAAAAAATGTTTGGTCATTCCATTTTGATGCTTGGTCAATACTACATATTGAATTTGTATTACCAATATTACAAAATAAATCAAATGAAAGCATAACACCCAATTGATGTAATTTCAATATACCGTCTTGTTTACTCGAAAAGTATTCTTTATGATCTAATTGATTGAAAAACAATCCATCGGATTTATACTCCATTATTAAAAAGAATTGTTTTTCAATTTCATTTGAAATGAATTGATAAATTTGATCAGATTGTAATTTTGATTGATGTAATAACGATTGTGTCATTTTTAAGTATTCTTCATTATCATCTGTCGAATAATAATCAACTAATCTAATTTCTGGTACTGGATATTTCAATATAACTTGAATGACACTTGCATATACATCTACTGCTATTGTAGATGATGTTTTAATTAGTATTTGATTATAATCATTTCCATTCTTTCCATAATTATAAAGTGTAACTAGTATCATTGTATTATTAATTAATTCAATATGTAATATATTATTCCAATTAATTTCTTGTATATCTGAATATCTTACTGGATTATTATATATTTGTTGTTGTGGTAGTTGTGGTGATGGTTGTGATATTGGCATTAATTCTTGTACTTCATAGTTTTCATTATTTTGTATTATTATTTTTTCTTGATCTTTTTTAAAATTAATATTTATATTTGAAGAGATTGTAGATGATAATGATGATGATGATATTGTTTTTTGAATTTGTATTTTATTTTTATTATTTGATTTATTTTTTTTATCTTTTTTAAATAAATATTTTTTAAAAAAATTTATTAATTTCATTTTTTATTAATAATAGTATGGTATAATTTCAAGTAATGTTTATATATGTTTTATAACTGTACAGTTTTTATTTATTTGTTAAAAATGGTAATGAAATTATTATTTTATGTGTCAAAAATTTATAATTTTTTATTCGGTGAATATGAAGTTACCAAGATTAAAAAAAAAAAAAAAAAAAAAAAAAAAAAAAAAAAAAAAATTAAATTTTAATTTAAAAAATAAAAAATTTAAAAAAATAATTTTAAATTAAAAAAAAAAAAAAAAAAAAAAAAAAAAAAAATATAAAAAATCACAACAAGCACACACTATAATTTCATTTTTAATTAATTTTCTAAACATTTTCAAACAATAAAAACTAACCACCATACTAATAACCCCCTACTATTAAGGAAATTTTTTTAAACTTGATTTTTAATATCATACTAACACACCCACACACTATCTTATTAAATTAAAAAAAAAAATTAATATATTTTTTTACCACCAAATTTATTTTTTGAACATATATGATCATATATGTATATAATAAAATATAAATTATTTAATTTATATATGTGTTAATTGACCAATCTTATTGAAGTGTTGGTATGTCGGAATAAATGTCGCATTTTGTAAAGTGATATTATTAGTTTTTTTTTTTGTTTGGTACAATTTCTGTATTTATCAATATCTTATTATATGTAAAAATGTGTATAAACAATATTGTTAACCATTGCTAATGTACTCAATTTATATTCAAATAATAAGATTCAGATACTTATTAAAAATAAAAAAAATGCTGTTTATGTATTTTATATTTATTTATGAAAGAAAATATTTAATTCTTTAATTGTTGGGTAAGTGATCATTTTCGTATTAATAAATAGTTATCAGTATATTATAATTTTTCACAATCTTTTTGTTTCAATTTAAATTACAAATTATTAAATATTAAAAAAGAAATTTTTTTTTTTATTATGTGGGTATAATAAATTGTAAATTTATTTTTTCTTTTTAATAATAATGATTGACTTTTTAAAACCAGTTATTAGATATATTTGTTGTATTATTGTGTTTATTAATAATAATTGGATTTGATATGGTTGTTGAATATTATTATTTGAATGGTTGTGGTATTTGTTTTTGTAAAATAATTGGTTGTTGAAAAATTGGTTGTTGTTGTTTATTTACAGAATGGTTGTTGTTTATTTATTTGTTTGCTGCTAATTGTATGTGATATTTGGGTGGTGATTGGTTTTGGTTCTCTTTCTTTTTCTCTTTTTTTGTTCGTTATTATTTTTGGATTTCTTTTTGGCGAAGTTGTTGAGATTGATGATGTTGTTTTTGCTTCTTGAAACTAAATCAAATGAGTGAGCTAAATATCCTAACATTTTACTTTGAATTGGTTCAAACCCAGATTCAGCGAAACAATATCCAATGAATATTTCAAAGCAAATAGAATTGTAATCTTTAGACTTTGGAATTGATGTGATAAGAAAACTATTGTAGATAATTTTATTTTATTCAAATTTACTTTTGAATAAATAAAATTTCTATTTAATGTGATGGCACCTTCTTGATGAAGAGGATATGTTTGGTGTAAATAAAAAACGATAAAAAAATATAGTGTTGCATGACCAATTAAATTGAATTTTTTATAATCTTTTTCAGAAGATAAATGTTTGAAAATGAGATCAACTGATTGATTAAAGGTGGTTGAGCTTGTATTTCCATATCAGCATCTTTTCATAAATTGATAAGCATCTTCTTTGGAAGGCACAGATAAGATTTTGGTGATACCAATTTTTTTTGAAACCATCGCAAGAAATGAGTTACGGTTGGTTTCTATGTAATTTTTTGCCAACTCGGTTTTGCAATCATTTTCATAATTTGAGCAGAGGTAAACTATGGAGAAAGGTTTTAATATTGCATCACCCACTAATTCCATTCTTTGGTTTTCGGTTTTACATAAAGTAATACTATTACCATTTAACAGAAATCTATCACTAAAACATTCACCTTCTTAATGATCCCATTTGGTAATCTTCACGAAATTTTTTGATATCTTTTGCCCAATCCAATCTTTCGATACAAGGTAAAGCATGAATATGACTGTATATAGGTAGAAACCAAATAAAATTTATCTACCAGTTAAACAATATAATTCAATTGGAATTTCATCTTGATTATAACCTTTGATTTTCATTTGCTTCTCGTTTAAAACTTTAACTATTAAATTATGGTATTTGATTAGTTGTGATAGTTGTTCTTTTGAAATTGTTTTTGTTGATGGTGGTGATAATTTACTGGTACCTTTTGTAGCATAAACATTAAGATTTGATGTTTGTGGTGCAAGTGAAAAAACTTTGAAACCAGTGAAACCAATTAATACACTATCGAAACTGATTTCTTCTCTTATATTGAAAGATAATGACATATTGTGTTCAAATATAACAACTGGATCATTTATATTTGATAAAGTTGATGATAATTTTGAAGTTGACTTGTTTGAGATGGTTTTTTAATTCTTCTATATATTTATCAGATGCATTTATTTGCTTTACTGTTGGTGGTGTTATTGTAGTGGTTGGTATTATTGTTGTGGTTGATATTATTGTTGTGGTTGGTGTTATTGTTGTAGTGGTTATTGTTGATGGTGATTGTTGTTGCTGTTCTTGTTCATATTCATCTTCATCTCATTCTTGACTATCAGAGTAATCTGCAGCTTCAAATAGCAAACCAGCGGCTTCTTTTATCATTCTATTGGTTTTCTCCAATGCTAACATAATAGAATCTCTTGTAAAACCCATTCCTATTAACCAATCAAATGATTCTTGATTATAACTAAATTCATTGTTAGTTGTAGTTGATGGAATTGATGATGTTGTAGTTGTAGTTGTTATGGTAGTTGAATAGAAATTTGATAATTTCTTTGGTAGTGGTTCATTTAATAAATTTGATCCAAGTTATTTATAGTTTGATTTTTATTTTCTGATCCATCAACTAGTTTTCGGTTTACTTGCAATAAACTGGTAAGTGTAATAATATTGTTGAACGTTGAATTGAATTTATTTCTCTATTTAATCCAATGTAGTATCTAATAACATATTATTATGCACACACATATTATTATAATACAAAAAAAATTATAAAAAAAAAATTAATTTAAAAAAATTAATTTTTAAAAAAATCATTTTTGAATTCTTGTAAAATACCAATTTTTTATAAATTTTTTGAAAACAAATAATATATAGATATAATACAGTTAAACAAATAAATTGGACAACATACACACACAAATATTCAATTTTAGATTCTATTTCAAAATTGTTGTATTGTTGACAACTAACATCACCAACTTTGTTGTTATTCAGTTTGTTAATTCGCGCATACACACCTCAAATACATGTTATTGTTATTTAATCTTTTCTGGTATATACAATAATAATACGAAAAAAAATAGAATAAAAGAGGAATTCCTTTTTGTTTTAAATCATATTGTAAATAATACGAAAACAAATAATAATGACAAATAAAAATAAAACTAGTTTTGATCAACAAGGAGCTTTTATTTACATTTGGATTTAAATTATGTTTAATTAAAAATAATCCAAGATCAGAATATCTAATCGGTGCTTTTCTATTTCTTTTCTTTTTTTGTCTATTGTAACCCGATATTAAATGTATCACCAATTGGATCAATTTGTGTGAGTATACTTGAAGATGATAATGGTGTTGATAATAACAATGATGGTACTTCTGCTGTAGTTGATGTTCTTGTTGTTGATGTGGTTGTTAAAGATATATTTGGTTGTTCATCTGTTGAAGATGGTATATTTGTAGTGGGTGTAGTTGATGTTGTTTCAGTTGCTGATATATTTGTTGTTGCTGGATGTAGTTGAAATTGTGGATGTAGTTGATGTTGTTTGTTCTGCTGTCTCTTTCTTTTCTTTTGATATTGCTTCATTTGAATAATATCTTGACAAATATTTCTCTTCAAATACAATTCCAACTTTACGTAATATACATTTTGGGTTGGTTCCATTTTATATAAATTTCACTGCTATTATTACTATGTTGGTGTGCGCTGTTATTTATCAAATTGCATTTTTAAAAAATTATTTATGTAAATAAATGTTTTTAGTGGAAATTCTACTGAAGAAATTAAATTTTTTATTTTTTTTTTTTTTTTAAAATTTTTTAATTTTTAATTTTTTGGCTTAACCCAGCGTTTAAAATTAAAAAAAAAAAAAAATTAAAAAAAAAAAAAAAAAAATTTTTGTTGAATGCCGATTACTTGGCACTCTAATATTACAAACCAGTCCTTCCTCTTCCTCTTTCCCAACGTTCCTATACAATTGGTGATAAATATGATGGAAATAAAATTAATAATCAATTTACAATTTATAATTCACCACATTTAAAACAAATAAGTAGTAGCGGTAGCAGTAATAAAGAAACATGACAATAACAACAAAAACCACACCAACAAGAATAACAACACCAAGTAAAAAAGATATAGAATCACCAGAGAATCATAAAAAAGAAATTCAAACATTAAATACCAATTGAAAATGATTTATCATTTCATAATTCACCAGTTGTACATAGAAATGAAGCAATTAAAAATTTATTAAAAGAGAAAGAAAAGAGTCACCAACAGGTAAAAAATCAAGATTAATTAACAAGATGACAATGGTGATGATGAATTTGAAGAGAATGTTACCTCATAAAATGAATTAAGAATAAAGGAATATAGAGGCGGTAGAAGTAAAAGAGAGGATAATTCGAGATCAAGATACCGCTCAAGAGACCGTAATGGAAGTAGAGATCTATCAAGGTCGAGAAAGATTTTATAGAGATCGTGATGAAGATAGAGCACGTTATAGAGATAGAGATAGACCGTTCAAGAGAAAGATATTATAAAGATCGTTCAAGGTCAAGAGAAATTTATTATAGATCGTGATGGAGATAGAGCACGTGATAGAGATAGAAACAGAGATCGTTATTGGGAAAATTCTAGAGATCGTGATAAAAGTAGATCACCAAGAAATAATGATAATTTTAGAGATATTAAATCATCATCAACTTCTCAATCATCAATTAAAGCAAGTGGTTATAATTCTTCATCGTCTACACCAAATTCATTAAAATCAAATAGAGAAATTGAAAAAACATCAACTCCAACATTACAAACCAATCTTTCTTCTTCTTTACCAAATTTACCTTCATTTGATACATATTCAATTGGTGATAAAGATGATGGAAATATAGCTAAATCTCCACCTACAAATTATGAATCTTTAAAATCAAAAAATAGTGGTAGTAATAAGATGATAAAAGAATAAAAGATGATTATAGAGATCATTCAAGAGATAGAAGTAGAGGTCGTTCAAGAAATAGACCACGTGATAGAGATAGAGATTGCTCAAGAGATGCTCAAGAAATTATTCAAGAGATGGTGATTTGGATGGTAATTGGGGTCGATAATAACATTGAAGAAAGTCTCTTATTTTTACCAATTATCAGTTGCACATCAGATCCAACTAGAACATATGATAGTTGTGTTGATGAAATGTTCAAACAAAGAAGAGCATCTGAATCATTCAAATTTGAAGAATTGATTGGCAAGTTATCATTTAAATCTGGTTCATTTCACGTTATTGGTGGTGTTAAAAAGAATAGTAGTTCTTTAATTTGTAATCAATTAGATATCAAAGGATTCCATTTTAAAAACGACCTTAAATCATTTATTACTTTTAATGAAGATGGATCATTTAATAAAGATGAACTTAATTTTGTACAAATTAATTTGAATTGGAATTTTCAGATAATACACACAATTAGTGAAATAACTTCCCAATCAGATCCACAAATTCATTTAGTTACAAATCAAATTATCACAACGTTGCTTCATATTTGTCAATTATGAAACGGATCAAATTGTTAAAGAATTTCTTTTCATTTTACACCAGATTTCCAAATATTTCATCAATGAAAGCTTTGTTTCAATGTTTCAGTAAATGTTTTTATATGATTATAAATGGCGTTGTATTTTACTCAACTAAATCTAATCATGAAAGAATGGAGTTGCTTGGTGAAGCACTCCTCAAAATTCTCTCAACTGTGTACCTTTTTGCAAAGTTTAAAAATGATGATCCAGCAAATATAGTTAACTCGTGCTCTTTTAGCAATGAAAATGAATTTTTAAAACATGTTGCCACCATTCTTGGTATGGACCAATTGTATGATCCTCAAGGTAAAAAAAGATAAAAAAAAAGCGTTATCTGATACATATGAAGCATTCATTGGAGGAATGTATTTAGATAAACGTCGTGTTTCAATTGAAACATGTTTCAAGTTTTCCAAATTCACCATTTTCAATGGATGAAGATACAATTAGTCCCTTTCTAGAAGTATACCACATAATAAAAATTACAAGTACAACTCATTTATGGTATTTATTGGTTTCACTTTTATAAAAAGAGGTTTAGAAGAAGTAAAAAGCAAGATTTTATATTATTTAATTAATACAATGATCAGTAAAAAAAGAAAAGAAAATGAAGGTACACCATCAACCTCTACTACATCAACAACTTCTACAATTTCTGCAACTGCATCCAAGAAATTAAAGACAGGTGGTCAAAACTTCAAATTTAACAAAAAATAGTTGTCTTGATGAAATGTTCAAACAAAGAAGAGCATCTGATCACTTAATGAAGATGAACTTAATTTTGTACAAATTAATTGGAATTTTCGGATCATACACACAATTAGTGAAATAACCTCTCAATCAGATCCACAAATTCATTTAGTTACAAATCACATTATCACAACGTTGCTTCATATTATGCCAATTATGAAAAGGATCAAATGGTTAAAGAATTTCATTTCATTTTACACCAGATTTCCAAATATTTCATCAATGAAAGTTTTTCAGTAAATGTTTTATATGATTATAAATGGCGTTGTATTTTACTCAACTAAATCTAATCATGAAAGAATGGAGTTGTATACACTCCTCAAAATTCTCTCAATTGTGTATCTTTGCAAATTTATAAATGATGGTTCGGCAAATATAGCTCGTACTCTTTTAGCAATGGAAATGAATTTTTAAAATGTGTTGCCACCATTCTTGGTATGGACCAATTGTATGGTCCTCAAGGTAAAAAAGCATTATCTGATACATGTGAAGCATTAATTGGAGGAATGTATTTAGATAAACGTCATTATTCAAGCTCCAAATTCACATTAACAACATTCATTGGTCCATCAATTAGTGTAGTTGCATGTAATAGTGTTTCAGTTACTGATTTACAATCTAAAACATATACAAACCAAGTTATGATGGTATTCCACCCAACAAAACTTAAGTTTATTCAACAATTATTCACTGTATCTGATGCAATAAATTTTTTTTATTTGGTGTTGTGTATAAAAATGTAATTTTAATTTAAACAATAAATTATTACTATTTTGTACAACTACCTCACATATAGGAATTCTAATTAGAAACGTTTATCCAGCAAAAATTAATATACGGCAGCGAAAAAAATTGTTTTTATTTTTTTTTTAATTTTTTTTTATTAGCTTTGCAACATATGAAAAAAATAAATTAATATTAATATTCAACACACAAACACACTCACTCATAAATATTAATATATATATACGATCAGTTATAATACAAATTGTATTATATTTTGTGTGGATAATTTTCAAATATGAATCATGGTGGCCATACTATGAGCAACACTACAGGAAGTGATGCAGATAATGGAATGGGTTTGAAATTTTCATTAGAGGTAGAAAATATATTATTTCAAAATTGGTCAACTAAGTCAATTCTATCATATCTATTAGCATTGGTTATTGTATTTTTTGCGAGCGGTGTACTAGAATTTCTAAATGCATTCAAACAAAGAATTTATCAAACATACTCTATAAATATAAATGATCCTCATCTTAGATTAAGGTATATGTGTATTTTGAATATTGTGTATAGTTATAATATTATTGTTACAAAACTAACATAATGGTACAAATCAATTATTTCAGTAAATGGAAAAATGTGTGGAGATATAAATTAATATTAATGGTATTACATATTATAACATTAGGATTTCATTATGCGTTAATGTTAGTTATAATGACATTTAATTTGGGACTTGTATTTTCAGTTTTAATTGGTGCAGGTTTAGGATATGTTGTATTTTTAGATAATCCAATATACTCATCATCTTCATCAAATCATAATCAATATATATCAATGAAAGATACCACAACTACTGTAATTGGTGGAGGTGGTTCAACTCATTGTTCAACAACTCCTTCATCTATAATCATAAATTCATTTGAAAATGGTAATAATAACAATGAAGAAGATTATTAAATATTTATAAATATATCAGCTGTCTTCCTTCCATTTCATCTTCAACATCGTCTTCTTCTTTTTTCTTCTTCTTGTTTATCTTCCTCTACTCCTCTCCCTTTTTTCACCTCCTATTGCTCTCTTCTCTCTTGCTTTAAAGAATCTTCAATTTCCTCCTCTATTCCTTCCTCTTCATACAACTTCCACAACATTACTTTTGCTCTATTGCATTTATCAATTATTTATTAACTAATATGACCAATACTTTTTTAAATTTCAATAAACTTTATCATTATAACAAAATTGTTATTTAGTACTGAAACATATTAATATTTTTTTTTTTTGATTTTTTTTTTTGATTTTTTTTTTATAAAGATTTTTTTCAACAGCTGTTGTTTGTACCACAAAATGAGCAAATTAAAAGGTGTTGTAGCAGACTATGGTTTACTTGGTAAACTTCATTTATTTGGTAAAAATGATTATAAATTATTTACAGAATTTGTATTATTTTTAAAGAATTCATATTTCGGAAGTCAACCAACTAAAGACCAATTTAAAAGTTTAAATGGGTATGCCGCTAATCATTATAACCACCCACATATTAATATTATGATATTAACATAAATATTACATAACAGATTATTAAAAAAACAGTATAAAAATCAAAGAAATTCACATATATTAGAATCGTATATTGTTTTAACGTATAGCGATTATTTACCTACATGTTATAATGGTATTGAATTTAATGGAATTTATTCATCAATTATTGACACACTTTTAATTAAAGATAACAATTCTCATGATATGTATAAAGAAATTGATAAAACAATTATAAAATCATCTTTTATATTAAATTTAATAGATTCAAATTTTAAAAATTTTAATAATGTAATTATCATCATTATCATAAATACATACATACTATAATATTTTACAAATTACTAATATATGTCCTACTACTACTATTACTACTACTGCTACTACTACAGGAAACAATTTTACATATTAGTGATAAATTATTGGCTTATATTTTTGAAAATTATCAAAAAGTTGATAATCAAAGTAAGAATATAACAGATTGTTTAAAATTATTTATTTCATCAGTAATTTTATTATCAAGATTAAATAAATCAGAAATTATGGATAATGGTAAACTAAAAAAACAATTTGAAAAAATGGAATTGAATATATTCAAATTTAAAAATCAATTAATTTCATTATCAACAAATGTAATTACAAATTTTTTAAATGTTGTTACTGGTCCAACACCTGAAAATATCTTTTATTATTTTGAAAAAAGTGAAAAATTTGTTATTTCAAAGAAAACATTCAATTATTTATTGAAATTATTCAAAATTGATGAAAATAAAGAGAATGATAATATATTTTATTTCATTATATTCTTTTTTTCAAATAAAATTGAACAAACTAAATATTCAATTGATTACAAAAATCAATTAATTGAATCAACTTTTAAATTCTTTTTCAAGGATGGTGGTAATGGTAGTGGTAATGGTAATAAATTGGAATCAAATGTAATTAATACATTAAAGAATATAATTAAAATATTATATGAAAGTAATCAATTTTTCATATTAAATTTTAAAATATTGGTAGATTTATTAAATTCAAATCAAGAAATATCAGGTAACTCAAT
Organism: Dictyostelium capitatum; assembly: GCA_015252635.1. Lineage (NCBI taxonomy): Eukaryota > Evosea > Eumycetozoa > Dictyosteliales > Dictyosteliaceae > Dictyostelium > Dictyostelium capitatum. The sequence goes on from JACAFY010007094.1 coordinate 45,361, forward strand.
TTGTTTTATATTTGAAGAAACTCCATTTAACATTGCATTTACAATTTTAATTGAATTATTAAAATGTTCATTAATTAAAAAAAGACATATTGATAAATTTATAAATTCAATTGTATCAAATAAATTCAGTTTAAAACAAAGAGGTAATTGGGATTTTTATATTATTTTAATGAAATCTGTATTTCAAATAAATGAAGAACAATTCATTAACCAATTATCACAAGATGAATTTAAATTACAAGAAATTTATTCAACTCATTTTAATTCAATTGCTAAATGTAATATAATTGATATTGAATCAATTTTACAATATTTCTTTGAAAATATAAATCAATCACCAATTAAATTTAAATTTTTAAAAAGTAAATTAAATTATTTAATTGAATTATTAAATTTAAATTTAATAAATTATTGGTTATTACCAGTATATACCAACGATGTTATTCAATCAAATTTATATCAATTGAAATTATCATCATCACCAACAAGTAATTTACAACCGCCATCATCAAAAGTAGTTACCATTTCAAATTTAGTAATAATTAAAGAAATAATTTTAAAATATGTAGATTGTAAATCAACATCAATGTATCAAAAATTACAATTATCATTAGTATCAAAAAAGTTTTATGAAATTGTTGTAAATATTATAAACAATTCAACAAATGTACCAATTTCAATATCAGATTCATCATTTGATTTTTATAGTATTAGTGGTAATGGTTATGATGGTGATACTGACAATGATGAAGAAGATGATAAATCATTATTTAAATCATCATTGGTAAAATATATAAATTATACAGCTGGTGTTTCAACAAGTTATTTAAAATCAATATTTAAAAATTGTAAATCAATTGAAATATTTCAATTAAATCTTGGTAATAAAACAAATGAATTATATGGTATGATTAATTATTTAATTAATGATACATCAACAAAATTCAAGAAATTAATAATTAAATTAAAAAAAGATATTTACGATTCTTCAAATATTCAAGAATATATTAAATTATTAAAATTGAAATTACCAACAATTGAAATTATAATTTCATTATTATCACCTTTAAATTCATTTTTAGATACATCATTAGTTAATGAAGGTATTGAATTTAATTTAATTTCAAATTTAGAAATTACAAGTAATCAATTTTCAAATAGTTTATTCATTAAATCAATTTCACATGTTAATGAAATAACATTTAAATTTGATCACCTCTCAAAAAGTGCATATAATAAATCATTTTCAAAATTAAAGAAATCATTATCACCATCATCATCTTCATCATCTACTCAAGTAATTCAATTCATTAATTTAAAATCTGTTAAATTTGAATTATCAAATTTTTGTGATTTTAATTTCTTTAAATTGTTAATTGGTATATTTAGTAAAAGGATATTACAATTTCCATTACTTGAAGAAATAGTAATATCAAAATTATCATTTAATTCATACAACTATCAAAATCAATTGGAATATATATTCAAATTAGTATCTGGTGATTCAAATTTAAATCAAATTACTCATATAACAATTTCAAATGGTTACTATAATAAATCAACTACTCATTGGAATACAATTAATTCACGTTCTTTCAAACAATTAACAACCAATATAAATACAATTGACTCTATAGAATTTAAAAGAAATTTATTTACAAATTCAAATTTAAAAAGAAAGTTTACTGAAATTGACAATGGAAGTAGTGGAAGTAGTGATGATGATAGCAGTAGTAGTGGAAGTGAAGGTGAATTTGAAAGTGATGATAATGATAATGATAATGATATTGCTATGTTTGATAGTGATGATGGTGATGAAAATTTTTATTAAATAATCTTTTTAGATATTTTATTTTAAAAAAAAATTAATAAATAATGGGCACCATTTAAAAAAAAAAAAAAAGAGATAATTGTACCAACAATTTAAACATCACATGCGTCACACAGCAATTTTAAAAATTGGTAAAAAAATTAATTTTTTTTTTTTTTTTTTTTTTTTTAATTTTTTTTTTTTTTTTTAATATTTATTTTTGTTATTTATTTAAAAATAAATTAAAAAATAAAAAAATAATTAATATTAA
>JACAFY010007189.1:0-20248 GCA_015252635.1 Dictyostelium capitatum
AGCAGACAGAGCGAGGGACGTTGACGGGTGAAGAGGAAAGTCGACCTAAATGTAGCTGACAGAAAGAATATCACAAACTCAAACAATGCTTTTTTTTTTTTTTTTTTTTTTGGAATTGGTGGTCATAACATATAAATTTCTTAAATTGAATGATGTAATTCTATCCCAAGCTTAGAAAATTCAAAATTTCAGCATAGCTTCCGCATGAATTTAAAAACAACTTATAATACCTAAATTCTATATTCCTGTACCTTCAAGTGTTATCTCTTTTTCTGTCTGTGAGTTTATATGTTTGTGTCGTAAAAATTTTATAAAATAAAAATGAAAAAAAAAAAAAAGAAAAAGAAAAAGAAAAATTTTAAAAAAATGGTAATGATAAATTGCAATTTATAAGTATTGGTAATGTAAATTTAATAAAGATGATATAATAAATTACACAAATTTATGTTTTTTGGTCTCTATTAGAAAGATAAATTAACAAGTAAAATATAAAAAATCTATTTTTTTTAACCACAAAAAAATTCGCAGGGGTTATATAAAAGGTTTAATATTTTGTATGTTGTTTTTAAAACTGTTTGGTACAATTTTTATTCAAATTTAAAATCTCTTTTGGAGATGCAATAGGTATTATAAATTGAAATGAATGTATCAAGTACTTCTACCAGAGAAAAACCATCACAAAATCTGATACTACTTCAGGGTATTCTGGTTTACTATCAAATTTTGAAATGAAATCATTTGATCCATTGTTTTTCGGTGTCTCACCTGGTGATGTTGATTCAATAGATCCACAACAACGTCTATTATTGAAATGTACTTGGGAAGCTTTGGAAAATGCTAAAATTGGTAATTATAAACAATATATTTATTTCACATATATCGTATTATTATTAAATACTAATTTAATAATTTTCTTTTATAGATCCACTAAAAATTCGTGGATCAAATACTACTGTTTTCATTGGATGTTCATCAAATGATTATTTGGAGGTAAATAAAACATCAAATTACGAACCTTTTACAAATATATTTGGTAGTACTGCATCTAGTGTATCAAATAGAGTTTCTTATTGTTTTGATTTACGTGGTGAGTCAATTACCATTGATACTGCATGTTCATCTTCACTAAATGCTATTAAATTAGGGTATTAATCAATTAAATCTGGTAAATCAAATTTATCAATTACTGGTGGTACTAATCTTATTATTGGTCTGTATAAACTATTGTTTGTTTTTTTAACAAATATCTATTTAGGTCAAAACTAATTCAAACAATTTTACATATTTTACAGACCCTTTTATTTCAAAATCATTTGGTTCTTCAAAAATGACTAATAAATCAGGTAAATCAATGCCATTTGATGCTGATGCTGATGGTTTTGTTCGTTCAGAAGGAGTTGGTATAGTTGTAATGAAAAGATTAAAAGATGCAATTAATGATAGTAATGATATATATTGTGTTATTAATGGTGCATCATCAAATGTTGATAGTTCAGGTTTATCAGATAAACCAAATTTATATTATCCATCAAAAACTGCTCAATCAGTTAATATTAGAGAAGAAATTCTATCAACAAATGGGTTAATTAATGCAAATGATATTGATTATATTGAGGCACATGGTACTGGTACCCCAATTGGTGATCCAGTTGAATGTGAAGGTATTTCAATGGCTTTAACAAATGGTAATAGATCAAACCCATTATTAATTGGATCAATTAAATCAAATATTGGACACTGTGAAGCAGCATCTGGTGTTATATCATTAATTAAATGTTGTTTAATGTTTAAATATCAATATTTTGCACCTAATATTAATTTCAATACACCAAATCCATCCATTAAATTTGATGAATGGAAATTAAAAGTTGTAACTCAACCAATCCCATTTCCATTAAATAAAAAAGTTTCAATTGCAATTAATAATTTTGGTGTTACTGGTTCAAATTGTTGTTTAATTATTTATCAACATGTCGTTGAAGTTTTACAACCACCACAATCTAATCAACAACTACAACAACAAAATTATTTGATACCATTTTCAGCCAATTCAATTAAATCTTTACAACAATATCAATCAATAGTTAATCAAGATACTAATTTCAATATGTTTGCAAAACAACAAATTAAATCGAAATCAATTGGATTAATTCAACGTTCAGTTATAATTGCATCAAATTGGAATGAATTTAATGACCAATCAAATTTAATTAAAACTGATAATGGTAAATTAATATCAAGTATGTCATTATCTTCAAATAAAAAGAATGCTAATATTGTATTTATATTTTGTGGTCAAGGTTCACAATATCAAACAATGGGTAAACAATTATATGATACTGAACCAATATTCAAACAATCAATGGATAAAATTGATGATAAATTATCAAAATATTATGGATACTCAGTATTGAATAAATTTAGATCAATTCCAATTAATGATACTCAATCAATAAATGACCATGTAATGTACAACCATCTATTTTAATGATTCAAATATCATTATTTGAATTGTATAAACATTGGGGTATTAACCCATCATTTATAATTGGACATTCATTTGGTGAAATTACAGGAGCATATTGTTCTGGTATGATTGATTTAGATACAATTTGCTATTTATCATAGATCAATATTACAATCTAAAACAAATGGATCAGGTAAAATGTTATCAATAAATATTAGTTCTGATGAATTTAAATCAAAATATTCAACACGTTATCCCAAAATTGAGATTTCATGTTATAATTCAATATCATCAATTGTAATTGGTGGTAATGAACCACAATTAAATGATCAAGGAATATTCAGTGTAATGTTAAGTTCAATTGCTCCATATCATACATCAAGTCAAATGAGTATAAAAGATGAAATATTAAATCTTCAATTTAATTCAACATCACCAACAATTCCAATATTTTCAACTGTAACTTCATCTTTATTTAATGGTAATGAATCATTAAAATTCAATACAGAATATGTTTTTTCCAATATAATTAATCCAGTTAAATTCACACAAACAATTTCAAATTTATATCAACATATTGAAACAAATGAAACATTGGGCAATGATATAATATTCATTGAAATTGCACTTCATCCAACATTATCATTTCATTTAAATCAAATGATCCCAAAACAATCAAAATATTTTAAAAATGGATCATCTGTATCAGTTTATTCACCACTTTCAAAAAAGAAGCCAAATGATCAATTGGAAATTCAAACAATGATTTCAAAATTATATTGTCATGAAATTAATTTTAAATGTCAATTAAATGATAATCAATTAACATTAAATGGTGTTGATTTACCATTATATCAATGGGATGAAAAAGAATATTGTAAGATTAGTCCAAATTATCAAGATTATTTTAAAAATGGATCAACAAATGATCATCTTGGAGTACCAAATTCAATTAATTCACCATTATTTAAATCATATCAAACATTTATTGATATTGGTAAACCACATTTCCAATGGTTAAAAGGTCATAAAGTAAACAAAAGTAAATTTTATTTTCCAGGTGTTGCTTATATTGATAATATTTTAAGTTTATTTGGTCAACATTCAACAAAAAGTATGTCAACAATTGATAAAAAGTTACCAGATATATTAATTAGTTTTATGGAATTTAAATTACCATTAATTTTAATTGAAGGTGTTTCAATATGTTTACAAACAAATATTTATCAAACTGGTAAAAAAGAATATAAATCAATATTTCATTATAGAGATGTTAAAAATGAACAATGGATTCAAACTTGTGGTGCTAATTTTCAATTATTTAATTGTGATAATGAAATCATTAAATACAATATCAATGAATTAATTTTAACAAAATATAATTTATCAAGAATTTTAAAGCAAGAATTATATAATAAATGTAAAATTGATTCAGGTTGAGTATAGCGGTGTATTTAATTCATTAGAAGAATGATATATTGGTGATGATTGCACTTTATCAAAAATATCATTATCATTGCCATTGGTTAATCAAACATCATCATTTTTATTCCCATCAATTATTGATTGTTGTTTACATGGAACTATTGTATTATCTGAAATACAAGGTCAATATGTATTTGATAATTTTGAAGGATTTAATTATTATTCATCAAAAGTACCATTTGGTGATGAAAAAGAAAGTCACACCCATATTTATAGTTTAATAAATAAAATTAAAAAACAAGGTAACTCATTTCTTTTCAATGCATTTGTATGTCTTGAAGATGGTACAGTTATATTTGAAATTAAAAACGCAGTTTTAACATCAACAGTGCCAATTAAAGATCCTTTATCAATTGAATATCCAACCAATGAATTATTTTCATTTTATTTACAATCAAAAAATTCACCAATTCCAACACCTTCTAATTTTAATAATTTATATCAAATTGAATTGGAGAAACCAGACAATTCCTAATTAATTTGTAACTATTCAAAATATATACCATTTATTTCTAAATCATTATTTAATAATATTAATTCAAGATGTCCAGAAATTACAATTGATAAAATTAAATCAATGGATATTAATCAATTAAAATCAAAATATTGTTTAATTCAAAAACATGAAAGATTATTCACATTTGTATTTGAAACAAAACCAATTTAATTGTACAAATAGTATTTTATGTAGTTTTAAAAATGATTTTACATCTTTTAGAAATGATTCATACTTTATAAATTTGATTATCTTTTAAACAAATTAAAAGAAAATTCCAAACAATTAAATATTTCAACATCATCTCATAATGGTATAACTGAAATATTTATAAATAAAATATCAGAATTATTATCAATTGATTCATCAAAGATAAATCAAGAAATTAGATTAATTGACTATGGAGCTGATTCATTGGTTATAGTTTCAATTAAAAATTGGGGTATGATATAGAATAAATTTCATTTATAATAAGAACCTTTTATAATATACTAATATTATTACTCTTTATATAACATTTAGCTGAAAAAGAATTCTCAATTCCAAATATAATTACAAAATAAAACAATTGAAGATTCGATTTCAATTATTCAAAATGAAATGGATAAAATGAAATCTATAATTGATAAAGCTCCCAATAGCAATTTTGGATCTTTTGAGAGAAAAGTAAAAAAAAATACAAATTAAAATTTGTTGTTGATGTTGTTACATTTGGTCCTCTTTCAAAACAACCGGTTGAAAATTAGTTTTTTCTCCACATTTAAAGAGTAATAAATTTTAAAAATATTTAAACACACACTAAAAAGTTATCTATTTACAAAAGAAATAATTAACTTTCTAAATTTCTGTTTCGTCATTAAAATAAATTTTTTTAAATAATATCTAGTAAATGTTGTCGGTTTATCTAATGGTTGCTCATTATCAATTCTTTTTCAAACGTGGTTTGATTTGGTTATTTGAAAAAAATATTTTATATTAATTTAATAGTTTTAATTTTATTTATTTTTAAAATTAAATTTTAAAAGATTTTTTATACCATCCAAAGTTATTATTGAATCATTAAAATTTGAACCCAATGATTCAATCAACTCAATTGTTTTCTCTGAACAATTGAAATCATCATTTGTAATTTTTAAAGAAGGTACTATTCTATGGAATGTATTTATACGAATACAACATTCTTCTTTTGATTGATTTAATTTTAATTTCCAATCATCAAATTTAATTGGTTCTAATGAATACTCATCTTGTATCAATTTAAATAATTTAACGTTTGGTGTAACTAATCCAATTACATTATATAATCGTAATTTACCACTTAATGATGATGTTTCAGTTGAATAATTATTGTTTAATTGATAAATTGAATTTACTCTAAAATCATTATTTGACCAACAATTACTACTTAAAATAATATTAATTATGTTTTCACCTACCCAATCAATTGGAGCATTGTTTAATTGATTTAACATATCATATGGATATGATTTTAATGTATAGCAACATTGAAGTAATAGTTGTATTATATCATTTGTGTTACCAATACCAGTTTGTTGATTTGAAAATATATCAGGTGGTCTAATTACAATTGATGGTATACCTCTATCTGCTGCACTTTCAAGTAGATATTCACATACAATTTTAGATTGGGCGTAACCAGTATAAATTTCATTTAAATGTTCAATTGGTGGTAACATTTGAAAATCTTTAATATCCATTAAACCCAATAAAGTAGTAACAGTTGATATATAAACAATTCTCTTTGTTTTTTGTTGAGCGCACGCAAATTTAATTAGTTCAATGGTCGAATATACATTTGTTAATTTTGATTCTGAGTATGGTGCAACAAAATTTGTATCGGCACCACATGAAATTACCAAATTTACGGATTTTGATAACTCGTTATATCTATCTAATGATAATCCAAACATTGGTTCAGATAAATCACCATAAACCGGTACAATTAAATTCAATTGATCACTTGTTAATTTATCATATAGTAAATGATGTTTTAAATTTGAAATTATTATATCCATTGGATCTTTTTGATTTGGTTTCTTTCTAATTAAACAATATATGGAAGTACAATTTTTTGATTTAACCAATAAATTCATTAAACAATAAACACCTAAATAACCGGTAACACCAGTAAATAAAATTGATAACCCATCTTTCGAGGATTCCAAATCATATGTTTCAAATGGTTGTTTTGGTTTAATTGATTCATCCAACTTAATTTCATTTTTCCAATATTCAATTGAATACTTTTGATCAACTGAAGTGTTAAATGGTTGAACAATATTATCTTTTATTTCATTACTGTTTGGACTGTTTTTATTATTTCCAATTAGAAGTTTACTACCACCACTACCATTGTTATCTAATTTACTTAATGCTTTGGTTACAGTTTGAATTATATTATTAATTGTAAATTTTTGTAATTGTGCAATTGTAAATAAATTTGAAATATAAGTTTTATCACAAAAATTCTTAAACTGTACAACAATTAGAGAATCAGCACCATAATCCACTAGTCTAAGATCTACATTTATTTTCTCTGTTTGAATTGATAAAGATTCCGATAGTCTTTGAATAATTGTATCTTTAATATCATTTGTAGTTGTTTCTTTTGATGCACCACCATTATATGCACCACTTTGTTGTCTATTGGTAAAGAAATCAAATTTACTTTTCAAAGGAAATATAGAATCAACAAGTGTATCATTAATTCTTGAACATAACATATTTGAAACTTCACTTGAATTTTGAATTAATAAATCAAGTGTACCCAAAAATGTATTAATTGATAATGTTTCAAAACCATATCCTTCCATGAAATCTGCAATTGCAGTTGTTTTTGAAACAAAACCAGTTTCAGTGAATGGTCCCCAATTAACAGATGTACCAACTAATCCAATTGATTTTCTATGTCTTGCCAAAGCATCCAATACATTATTTGCTGCAACGTAACTACATATTTTACTACCACCTACTGTAGCAGTAATTGAAGATGCCATCATAAATTGTTTAATACTCCAACCTCTTTCAATACTAATGGTATGTAAATTAAATGCACCAACAGATTTTGCTGATACACCATAATCAATATGATCGAAATCAATTTCCATTGAATTTGAAATATTATATCCAACTGCATAATGAAATATTGAATCAACTTTTAATTCAGTTCCGTTTTCAATAGAAATTTCATTTAATGAATTATTAACATCTTGATAGTTTGCAATATCAGTACTTTTGAAATAAAATTTAATAGCACAATTTTTATTTGCTAGACATTGTGAAATGAGTAATTTCAATTCCCATTTCATTGAAGATCTGGATAAAACTATTATATTTTCAACAGTTGGTGAGAATTTGATTATCCATTTTAAAATTTCCAAAACTAAACCAGTTTGACCAGTTACAAGTACCGTTTTACCAATTGCATCACCATTAATTTGATAATTTGATTTTAATAAATCAAATTCATTAGATTTGTTTCTCTTTACAATTAATTCTTTGGTTATTTTATCACTTCCACCTTCAGTATCCATATTTACAACAAGTTTACCAATATGTTTTCTTTCATTGATATATTCAATTGCGTCTTTAATTTCAGAGATTGAAAATTCTTTTGTTGGAATTGGCTTTATTTGACCATTTGAAAGTGCATCACCAATTGTTTTCATTAAATCTTTTATTATTCTTCTGTTTAGACGTGTCATTTCGACATTATGATAACTGATATTATATTTGAATTTATTTAAATCTGTATATTCATTTGGATCCAAATAACTAACAGATAAATCAATTAAACGACCACCAGCATTTAAACATTTGAAATTTGAACTTAAATATTCAACACCCATTGTATTTAAAATTAAATCAACACCACCTTGTTCATTAATTTCATCTACGAAATCCATGTTTCTTGTAGAGTAAATATTTGTTATAATATCACCATAATTATTAATTAGATATTGTCTCTTTTCATCTGAACCAACAGTTACATATAATTTTGAATTAAATCCTTTCCATTTCAATATATTTAATGCGGCAATTCCAACACCGCCAGTTGCAGAATGAATTAAAATTGATTCTTTACCTTCAATATCTAAATTACCAACTTTTAACAATGAATGAATTGCCGTTAAATATACAGTTAACATTGAACTACATTCAACAAAAGATACATTTGTAGGTTTATGATAAACCAAGTCAACGTGTACGACTGCATGTGATGACGTTGAATTATTTGCTCTTGCAAATACATGATCACCAACTTTAACTTGATCAACATTGCAACCTACACGAGAAATTATACCTGCACACTCTAATCCAAATTCACTTGAACCATCAGATTTTGAACTTCTTAATTCCATTGGAACTAAACCACGATAAATTAAATTATCTTTATAATTTATCCCAACTGCCATTACTTTTACTTCAACTTCATCTGGATGTAATTCCAATTCTTTAGCACATAATTCATATTCTAAATTTGCATCTAATCTAATCATTAAATTGTCATTTCCTTCATATGATGTTGATCGCAGTGACTTTGAAATATTATTTAATTTTTTCATACGTTCATAATAAACCATTGATTCTCTAATTATAAATTCTTTTTGATCTTGTGTTCCATTTGATAAATTTTCAATGTAAATTGAAATATTGTAATCATTTGATACCAAAGTTGATATATCAAAATCAAAACTATATAAATCTATATCCTTATTTTCTAAAAAGTATTTAAATGATCCCAATACTGATGCATTTAGGTAATTATTTGGATCCATTGAACAAGCTGATGAATTTGTTGATACCAAAATGATTTTACAATTTTTGTGTTCATTCATAACAATAGTTTGAATTAAATTTATATATTCAGTGGTAACTTGTTTAAAATTATCTGTTGTTAATGAATCAATTGTTTTTATAAAGTAAACTAAAGAATTATTTGATACCAATTTTTCAAATTCTTTTACATTTGATGTGAAAGATTTGTTGATGTTTAAATGATTATTTATTATTTTATCACTTATTTCTTTTTGACTATCAAATCCATATACTAAAACTTGATCATAACTAATAGTGTTATTAAAATTTTCATTGTTTTGTTTTGAAAGTATAGATTGTTTTTGACATTGAATTAAATTTTGATTTTGATTTAAAGTTTCATATCCAATTTCTTTCAATGAATTCATTATAATACTTCCATTACCAACACCATTTAATACAATAAAATAACCTTTATTTGATAAAATTGAATAACATTGATTTAAAATAAAATTGATTTTGTTATCATTTCCATTTTCAACATTGTAAATTACAATATCATAATATGATGGTTTGAAATTTTGAATTTGAAAGTTTTCATTAAAATTAATTTCTTTAAATAATAAACTTGAAAAAATATTTAAAATTGGTAATTCAACAATATCATTTGAATTCTTTACAATTGTATATTCAATATCAATTTCTGAATTGTTATTGGCATTTAAACAACTATTAATTTGATTTATTATTGTTGAATGATTTAAAGTTGAAAATGAAAAATCTAATATTCTAAATATCATTTTTTCATTTACAATTGGTGATAAAACTTGTTCCATTAAATGACCAATACCATTAACCTTTTCAATATCCAATTTTGATGATAATGATGAATCTTTTGATTGTAAATAAAAAGAGTATAATGCATCATCTGGATTTTCAATTTTCAATTGATCTTTAATTGGAACTAATGAAGTTAATACAACTTTACCAGCTTTAATTAAAACTGTACCATCATCCAAACATACAGTTGCAGATGAATAATATGAATCACCAATTCTACCAAATGATTTTGAATAAACGTAAATATGTTTAACCATACTTTTATCAGTAGGAATATTTGATAAAAATACTTTACAATTTTCAATTCTGTCAAACACCAATTGCGAAAATTCACTGTTTTTACTTGCAAGTGTACCATGAAGACAACAATCTAAAATCGATGGATTAAAAAATGTTTTTAAATCTGTAGATTCATTTATATAGGGTTCAATTGATAATTTAATAAATGAACAATTATCACCATAAGAACAATTTTCAACACGTTGGAATGCTCCACTATATGTTAAACCAGTCTTTTCTTTAATATGTTGATAAAATTCATCTTTATTTAGAGTTGCATAATTACATTGTGATTTCAATTTTTGAATGTTTAATTTATCAACGACCGAAGAATTACTGTTATTATATAATTGAAATTTACCAGTTGAACCTGTAACCCATTGATTGGTTTTATTATCAAGGAAATTAAAATTTGATTTATACTCTGTTTTGGAAGTTTGAGTAACAGTTGTATGTAGACAATTTATTTGGCCTTGAATAAAAATAAGTGGTACTTTAAATTCTAAATTTTGAATTTCAATCATTGAGTAGGAATTTGATTTTATAAATAAATCAATAATATTATGAATATAACCAGTACCAGGGAAATAATATTTACCACGAACTTGATGACCTTTTAAATAAGAAAATGGTTTTCTATTTATATCAATGTAGGTTTTCATTGATTTGAAAATTGAACTTGAATCTGATTTACCCAATGTATCAATTGATGGTCCATTATTTCTTAAATTTGTTGATGTTTCACTTTCCTTCCAAAATGATTGTTCATCCCATTGATATTTTGGTAATGAATTATGTGTTTTTTTATTTTTATTATAGTTGTCTTTGTTATTCAATTGACAATAAAAATCTACATTATAACCATTACAATAAATTTGTGAAATTGATTTAAGAATTTCTTCCATATCATTTTTATTTCTATTTAATGACAAAACCAATTTAATTGTATCATCTGTTGAATTAAAATAACTTGAATCTTTTGGTATCATTTGTTTAATATGATAAGAAAGTGTTGGGTGAGGTGAAACTTCTAAAAACATTACATTTGATCCAAGATCATTGGTTTCAATATATTTGAAAATATTTGTTAATGTATCACCAAACAATACTGGTTGTCTTGCATTAGCGAAAACATATTCTCTTGTAAATGGTGGTGTAGTTGAACGTTGATCACTAAATAATTGAGTTGTAACAGTTGAAAATATTGGTATTGTTGGTTGTTTTGAGTTGAAATTATCCATTGATAATATTCCTTGTTTAATATAATCTTGGCTCTTTGTATGATAAGATGCGTTTGACCCTAATAATGCAGTAAATATATCTCTTGATTTAAATATTGACGAAATTTCATTTAATTCATTGATTTCACCACCCAATACAATTGAATTTGTTGAATTGTAACAAGAGATATCTACAAGTGGATATTTGGGTTTAAATTCTTTGTTGTATTCATCTGCACTTATATTTACAGTTAACATTTTACCTGAACCAGTTGTTACTCTATGTTGTTCCATTGCTCTTTTACTAATTACATAACATGCAGTTTCCAAATCAACCATACCAGCACAATATGCAGCTGTCATCTCACCGAAACTATGACCAACGATAATGGATGGATGAATTCCCCAATGTTTATAAAGATTAAATAATGACACTTGAATCATGAATAAACAAGGTTGTGATACAATTGGTAAATGTATTGTTATTTTGTCATTTGGATCAATTGATCTTAATTTTGCTAGATTTGAATAACCAAAATACATTTCAAATAATTTATCAATCTTATTCATTGAATCTCTAAATATTGATTCATTATCATATAATTCTTTCCCCATTGTAATATATTGTGGACCTTGACCAACAAATACAAATACAATTGGAGCATTTTTATGTTTTATCATTAAATTTTGTGATTTATTATTTGGTGTTGTTGCAACTACATGTTCAATTGATTTAAATTGGTCCATATTACTTGCTTTAATAACCATTCTTTGGCACAAAGTTGGTCTATTTATTTGATTAACTACCATTTCATTAAATTTCAATTTCTTTGAAATTTCTTCTTTAATTACCATAGAACGATAAAATTCCAATGATTTTTTACTATTTGAAGTAATTGGTATTAAATAATTGTTTGGTTGTTCACATTCTGTTTTTGTTGTTGTTGTTGGTATTTTATATTCTGATAAAATTAAACAAACGTTTGAACCAGTGATACCAAAATTATTTATTGCCATATTAATTGGTTTATTATTTGATTTAAAATCTTGTTGCTCCAAAACAATCTTTAAATTCCATTCATCTAATTTAATATTTGGATTTAAATTATTAAAATTAATATTTGGTAAATATTGACCATATTTAAACATTAAACAACATTTAGCCAATGATGGTATACATGATGCTGCTTCTAAATGACCAACATTTGATTTAACTGATCCAATTAATAATGGTGTCAATCTATTTGAATCATTTAATGCCATTGAAATACCTTCTACTTCAATTGGATCTATTAAATTGTGTAAAATATGAGTATATGATATTATTACATTTGATTTTGTTTCTTTAATATAACATACCTCCAACTGGAGTACCTGTACCATGTGCTTCAATATAATCAATTTCATGTGGTTCTAAATTTGCTTTTTTCAATGCAATTTCAATGTTTTTACTTTGTGATTCTTTTGAAGGTGCATAAAAATTAGATTTATTGAAAGCACCATCTTCATTTGAATTTGATGATTTTAAAACACAATAAATTGGATCACCATCTTCAATTGCTAATGATAATCTTTTTAAAATAAAAATACCCGACCCTTCTGATCTAACGAAACCATCTGCAGATGAATCAAATGAATGACAGGTACCAGTTGGTGATAACATATTTAAATATGATTCAGATTTTGATAATGTTGGATTAATGATTAAATTTGATCCACCAACTATAGAGTAATCAGATGACCCATCAATAATTGATTTATAACCTAAATGAATAGCAACACCACTTGATGAACATGCAGTATCTAATGTTAATGATTCACCTCTAAAATCAAAACAATAACTTATTCTATTTGACATTGAATGGGTTGATGATGAAAACATATTATGAGCAGTATCCCAATCATTGTAAAGATTATTTTGGTATTCCAATGTTGAACAACCAATGAATACTGATGTATCAGTACCACGTACCTTTGAAGGATCAATACCTGCATCTTCAAATGCTTCCCATGTACATTTTAAAATTACCCTTTGTTGTGGATCAATTAAATTTACTTCACTTGGATTTAAACCAAAAAATAATGGATCAAATTCTTTCCAGTGTTTTATATCAACAATACCCAATGATTTTGTAGTTAATTCACCAAATTCAATATGATTTTTATGAACTCTTGGGAATTCACCAATTGTACAATCTTTGGTAATACAATCTTTTTTTGATTTTAAATTACTCCATAATTCTAATGGTGAATTATTTTCACCAGGTAATTTAAATCCCATTCCAATAATTGCGACATCTCTACTACATTGATGTTCATTTTTTGTGTTCATGTTTTAGTATTTTAAAATTTGGTAAAATTAAATTTGTTTGGTATATAATTTAATATATTTTTTTTTTTTATAATGTGTCTTTCTATTTGACAATTAAAAAAGGGATTTAATATTTAATACCAATTATTAATATTATATTATTATAATAATTATTATTATTAATATATCATCATGGTTGATCTAATCTGCAAAATAAGGGTGATTTAAATTAATAAAATATATATCTTGTGATCTATTAATTTGCAAGTAACATTGTTTTTATAATTTATACATTTGTTTGTAAATATGTTTTCGTATGGAATTATAATTGTTTGGGCGTTTCAAATGTATAAATTAAAAAACCCAACAAAAATAGTAGTCACGAATAATTTTTAATAAAAAAATAGTCACGAATAATTTTTAATAGCCACGAATAATTTTTAATAAAAATAACAATGACTATATATATAATTACTACTTATTTGTTTACAAACACACAAACACACACTAACACACAAACACACACAAACACACACAAACACAAATAAAAATTATAAAAAACAAAAATAAATAAAAAAAAAGTGTGTGTTTGGGTTTCTTTATGTGATATATTTATTTTATTTTTTTCAGAGGTTTTTATTTATATAAAATTGTTTATTTATTTTTATTTAATCTTGAGTTACCATTGATCTATTAATTTTCATTTGTAGATTATTTATTATTAATAAATTAAGTTTAAGGAATCTATTTGGTATCGTCATTGATAAATGACCATATTCATCATGTGGAATTTCTATATAGAATTTTAATAATCTTAAATTTTTTGCTTTTAAAATAGCACCATTTAATTGAATACCAATACCAGATTTAAAATATTGAAGAGTTGACGGTGATTTATTTGATAATTGACCATTGAAATCATTGCCAATTGAGAAATATCTTAACCTTGATGGATAATTAATTGGTAATATACCAGTGAATGAATGACCAATGGATAATGTTTTTAAACTATTTAAATTTCTTGTTGATAAATCAATATTTGATTCATTTCCAATTATTAAATGTTTTAAATTAGTTGGTAAAGTTATTGGAAGATTTAAATCACCATTAAAATTATCACCAATTATTAAAGATTCTAATTCATTTGGTAAAATTGAAGTGAATTGACCATTGAAATTATTACCCAATCTTAATATTTTTAAAGTTGATGGTAATGACATTACCAATCCATTAAAATCATTACCAAATATTAATTGAACCAATGAATTGGGAAATGAGAATTTATTTAAATTGATATTATCATACAATAAACTACCAATAAATAATGATTCTAAATTAATGAATTTATATAATTGTGATGATAATAATGATTGTGAATTATTGTTAATTTGAATATGTTTTAATTGATTATATTTTGATAATTCATTAATATTTGATATTGATAAATTACAATTTGCAGAGTATAAAAATGAAGTAATTGTATATGGTAACAATAAGAAATCAAATTCTTGATTGAATTTTTTTGTTAAACGTAATGTTTTAACAGTTCTTGGTATTTCATAACCTTTAATTCTAACATTTGCATCAATTGTTAAATTTATAACATGTTTTGGTATTCCATCTGGTAATTCATTATATTGATTATTATTATCTACCAATGTTAAATTTCTAATGTATCTTGCATGTTCACATGTCTCAATGTCTTCAATTGATAATGTATATTGTCTTGTATTAAAGTTTGGAGCATTCTTAAAGAAACTAATTTTATTTGACACCATCATGTTTCTCCAAATTGAGTTTAAAAACATATCACCATCTTGAACTATTTTTGATTATATATTTATATTTATTAATTAATCTTACATTTGTATCAATTGATTTTCTTTTGTTTAATTGATTTGACATTTTATCTTTAATTAATTATATCTGTAATTATTATCTGTATATATTTATTATTTGTATATTTAAGTATAAAAATACTAAAAAATGAAAATGGATAAAATAAAAATAATTTTTCATGTTCATAAACTTTTTTTTATTGTATTATTTCGCACAAATGAAAAAAAATAAAACGTTTAAACAATACATATCAATTTTTTTTAAAACTGTTAACAGCGAAAACAAATAAATTATAATTGTATTACACAAATAAAAACGCTATTACATTAGTTTTTTTAAGTTTAATTTACAGTTTTAATTTTATATATTATGTATTCTCATGTGTGTTTTTGTAATAATACAGTATATATACACTTAAAACACCTCAGCGGTAGCTATCAGAGATAGAAGTTAATTTCATTAGGACGATGTGTCTATTTAACATGTTGCTGGTGTGTCATGAGATTGTGTTGTTGTATTTGATATATTTCATTCAGAGATATAAATAGTAATGCAACTTCACATTTATTTTGGCATATCTTAACATATCATCTTCATCTATCGCATCTTCTATCACCACATCTATCATATCTATCATTTCCGTGTGTGGTTGTTGTTTTGTATAAATGTTATTCATTCTCCATCTTCCTTGCATTTCAGTATTCATACTATTTTTATAATATCACTCTTTTGCACACGTACACACATACAGACACTCATACAGACACATACTCATTAATATCAATGCAACTTCACATTGGTATTATTTTATAAAACAGCAAATTATTAGAGATCTCTAATAACATTAATAACAGCAAGCAGCAATAGTAACAGGACCAAAAAGAATAGTAATAGATATATGATATTTTAAAATATATATAGATCAAATAAATGTTTATTCAAATGATTAAAGATAATAAGATTTCAAATTTAATATCTTTTTCAAATTATCTTCTTCTTCAACAACAACAACAGCAACACAACAACCACTAATTCAAATCAATTTACATTACCAACATTTAAATTCACCGCCAGTTACATTAACAACACCTTCAATAAAAACCACCAACATCAACATCATGAGGGAGCAAGATCATCACTTTCAATTATGTAATTAAATAAATATAACATTATTAATGATTATTATTGGTAGTCTTTATCTTAACCACAACATGCAACGTTGAAAATCACCAAGGTATAGAGGTAATTGCAATTTAATATGAAGTTGGTTTATCAACATATTACCACCAAAACTTAAGTGTACACATACACCAAGTATCATACAACAACAACAACAAAAATAATTATGATCACTTCATTGTAGTGGAAGGAGAAGAGTTTGAATATTAATAAAATTATCTTGTGTATTATTGTTTTACAACTTGTTAAATAAATGTTTGTTTATTTTTTTTATTGTTATACTATGCCATTTAATAAACTTCACTATTGGATTTTAAATTTTTTAAATATTGGTAATTTAGTAAAAGATGTTGAACGATATTCAAATGGGTTATCTAATGGTTGTTCATTACCCGTTTCCATTGTTATCAATTCTTTTTCAAAGATGGTTTGATTTGGTTTATATGAAAAAAAGTGTTCAGATAGCTAATCAGTAACGAAATAAAATTAGAGTTTAATATATACACATATATTATGTAAATGCATCTCTTAACATTTAATTTACATACGTTATAGTATTCATCCATATTTTCAATGGGAATTAGATGACCTGATCCTTTTGCAATAAATATTTTATTTGGTTGGATTATATCACAAGTTTTAATTACATTTTCCCAATGATTAAAATAATCATTTGTTCCAATAAAAACACAAACAGGGAAATTTCTTTTCAATAAAATTTCTTTATCAATTGGTTTTAGTTTATAAAATGTTGCAAGAAAACTATGTTGTAAAACAGATTTTAAAGGTACTTTATCTTTGGACATATTTTCAAATAAAGGATATAAAAATTCTTTATTTGTACCATTTTTAATTTTAGAAGGTGCATTTAAAAATGACTGTGTTGTAACAATTGGAAGTTAATTAAATAGTTTATAATATATATATTATAATAGTATATTTATACATACCTGAGAAATTGAAGTATTAATTAATACATCTAAAGAATTTACACCATATATAAAAGAGTCAAACATAGGTTTTAGAATTATATTGTTAATTATTGTAGGATTAAAAAAATTTAAAGAATCTGTTGGACATGTCATATTTAATGTATTAATTCTTTCAGGTGATAAAAATGAAAGTTCAAGAGCAACATATGATCCTAATGAAATACCAATTACATTTAGATTTTCCCATTTTATATGTTCAATCAATTCTAGTGTATCTGATGCTAATGATTTAACACTTAGAGTTTTTGCACTTTCTGAATCACCAATACCAACATAATCAAATGTTAAAATTGTATACTTTCCTAAACTTTGAAAATATTCTGCTATTGATTTTTGGTATTTTGATTTTATTAAAAATCCTCCAATTAAAAGTATTTTTGATTCCCCATTTCCAAATATAGTATACCTCATTTTATACTCATGTTTTCTTTTTATTCCCACTGTAACAAAATGTTTTTGACTTGATTCTTGATTATTCATTTTAGTATACTTTTTTTAAAGGTTTTAAAAAAAAAAAAATATACATTTACAAAGTTTTGTATTTTTTAATAAAATATAAAAACAGTCATAATTAGTAATATTTAATGTATAGATATTCAGATTATCTGAATAAATACCCAGCGACTCTCACATGTCTCATATTTCTCCAATATATATATATATATATAGATTTTTTATTACTCGCTGAGAAAATTTTTTAATATTTATACTTATTACAATAAATTAGAAAAAATCAAATTATAAATACAATCATTTTATGATAAATTTATTTTATTATCTGAAGGTAACTAGTGATTCATATAATAAATTATATTGTAATAAAGAATAAATAGCGCAAAATGGCTTGGTATCATAATAATTCTTACGGTATAATGGTAAATTTTTAAATTTTCTAAAATTGGGAATCTGAACTCCATTAAATAAAAAAGTGAAAGACACGTAGATGTAACCGTTGAAATGGGAATAAATACTCTCCATGCTACAAAAAAAAAGAATTCATGAATTACTGATATCACTGCCATGGTAATAAATAGTCTGGAAACTGGGTTAAAGTTTGTGTATCTTTCTCTAACAATTTCATCACATTAATATTATTATTATTATTGTGTAAATAGATTCATTGTATACATACAAATCATGGAAAATATGTTTTCTAAACCAAGTGCATATTGGGATTGACCATTTATTCATTCTAATAGACGCTGTTGAAGTTGTAAAAAAATTACCATGTTCAGAAATATCAGTTCTATCTTTATAATTTGTCAAATTTGCACATAGTGTTGGAATATAAACAAATATAACATAATAAAACAAATTTGATAATATTTCAGATGGAATAGCCAATTTTAGGAATGTGGATAATGTAATACCTTCTGAGGTTAAAATTGGATACACAAACTCTTTACAAATAAAATGCATTAAAATTAAAATATAAATTGTTTGATCTTTTAAAATTGTTAGCAAAACACCATTTTCTTTTTGTTTTTCTAATTCAATAGTCTCGTTGCCTTCTTCTTCTTCTTCTTCATTTAAACTTGTATGAACAACAATAAAGTATTGTTCATATACCAATGTAGGTGAAATTAAAAAATTAAAATATTCAAAACAATATTCTGAAAATACAAAAAACATTTTGGTTAGATTGTTTTTGTCATATATGTAAAAATATCTGTAAAATTTCATGAATACCTACCATTATATGATTTGAATTTATTTTGAAATAATTGAACAATGGATTTAAAAATATATCCATCCTTTAAATTTAAATCTGTTTTTAAACCGTTTGATTTTTCATTTTCAAAATTTAAACAAACAAAGAAAGAATATGATTTTAATGTTGCCGAAAAAGAAATAGCACTTAATATTACTGCCGTTACCATATAATCTTTCATTAAAGGTGGTATTAAAAAAAATGAAACATAATAAAATAAAGCCATTAATATGATTGAAATTGACATTATTAATCCATTTTTTTGAAATTTTTTGGTGTGATTTAATTTTGTAACAATTGGAAATGATAGAAATACTAAAACAATAATTATTAAATCATTTATTAAATAAATTGGATTTATAAATAATGAAATAAATGAATTTAAAATTTTTAAATAATATTGTAAACCATAAAAAACAATAATTATTAAATTTATAATCATAAACAAATATGATTTTAAATAGGATTTAAACTTTTGTTTTGGTTGTTGATGTTCTTGATTTTCAATGACATTGTTTTGGATTATATATTTCCCAAATCTCCCATAGTTACTAGGATTAGCTTTTACTATTATTTTTTGTGAAATTGTCATGACAGGTAGTTTATTTATTTAAAATTTTGTTTATACTTCCTTCTCTTTCTCCTATTTG
>JACAFY010007283.1:0-27755 GCA_015252635.1 Dictyostelium capitatum
TATTTTCAAACTAAACGAATTCGGCAAATTCATAGTGTTCTAAAAACACTCCGAATTTTGTGAAACAATCGCCGAATTCGCTTTTTTTGTTCTCAGGTGAATCACAACATAATTGACACATGTTTGTGTAGCACTTTATAAGGATATAACTGATTAAAAGAAAGAGATTTTATAAAAATAGATTACATATGTTTTATTTTTCTTTCTAAATAGTATTGTTGAAAAGAAATGACTATAGAAAACATTATTTATTATTCTATTAAGTACCATTGTGGTAGCATTTATTTGATACAACTTGATAAGTGATTTGTATAAAATATTAAAGAATATATTCTAATAGTTATAGTTTTTGATTTTACAGTCATCTGGTATATTTAAAATTTATTATTTATCAATAATAATTTAACTGGTTTTGTATAATTAATTAATTTTAAAAGTAAATTTATTTATACTAATTATACCAATGTTTGTCAAATACAAATTGGGATGAATTAACTGCATCCCAATGAATTAACACACTTGGTCTTTCATTTAGTAAGTTTCAAATTTATTATTTACCAAATAATAATTTCAATATTTAATATTTTCCATTTATCTGATTCCGTATGTAGATAATTAATTAATTTTAGAAGTAGGTTTATGAATACTAAACATTACTATGTTTATAAAATAAAGATCATGCTCTTGATCATTCATTTAGTAAGTTTCAAATTTATTATTTATCAAATTTTTAATAATTTGCATTTAACTGGAAGATAATTAATTAATTTAAAGTAGGTTTATGCATATTAAGTATTACAATGTTTATCAAATACAGATTTAATTGTGTGAAAATAAGATTACATTATTAAATGAGGTATTATTATTTTAAAATTGTAAAAACTAACCACAATTTAAATTTTATATTATAAACACATTATTTTAGATTTCTAATTTTTAAATTCAAAAAAAAACAAAACTACAAAACTATAAACTATAAATATATAAACTATAAATCTAAAAACTATAAATATATAAAACTAAAATAAAATTATTAGTTATTTCAACCAATCAAAATTCATTTTTTAATTATTGTAACCACATTTATTGTTATTAATTAACCAATCAACAGCTAAAAAAATACCCTTTTGAAAATAAAGAGTCCATTTGTTAATGTATTTTAATTGGATGTTAAAAAAACACACGTACACATGAGCAGAAAAATACACACACACACACACATTGGAAATAAATTAAAAAATAATGGTTTTGGATTGAGATGGATTGGAATCCTTGGATGGAAAAAAAAAATTCCTATTATTTTGTCTTCTTTGTTTAATAAATACAAATGTTTTTTTATTAATAAATCATAAACATTAAAACTTATAATTTTGATAAAAGAAATAACACCATGTAAAACATTTGTAATACCATTTTTATTTTAAATTATTTTTAAATAATCGGATAATAGTGTACTATTAAATATATAGTTAATAAATTGTTTGTTTTGTTTTGAACAGATCAAACGTGAAAAATTTGAGGAAAGTGTAATTTTTGAATCGAATTTTGGAAAGTTACAATTTAATGATTTAATGTGAATTGATGTTAAAGATGATGGAAGAGAGTTTTCTAAAAATTGTTTAAAATATGATTTATGGAAAACTATTGTTTCAATTGAAGGTGGAAGTGAACCTACGTATAATTGTTGAGTATAATCATCAAGGAACTCTATTCTTTTTAATGTGCCCATTTCAGTTGGTAATGTAGTATTTGGTATGAAAATTCCGTTGAAATATTTACAACATACTAGTACAGTTATTGGTAATGTTGATAATTCTACTAATGGATAAAAATCTTTTATATTCATATGCAATTCTTTTAAAGTTGATGGTAACATTGATCCATTTAAATTTGATTTGAATGATTGACCCAATTTTAAAAATTTCAAATTTTTCATTGAACAAAGTTGGCCAGGTAAGAATTGTTGGTTCCATGAATTACCAAATTCTAAATGTGTCAATGTTGATGGATATTTTGCAATATATTGATCAAAAATTGATTGATTACCAAATTTTAGTGTTTGTAAATTGGTTAAATTTTCTAATTCATCTGGTAATTCAACACCAATATATCTATCGCTTAATTCCAAATGAATTAAACTAATTGGTAATGATGAAATTTCAAATGAACCATTCCATAAATTACAAAATTTTAAACTTGTCAATGACATTGGAAACATATGCTTAGTAATCGATTCCTCCCATTTACATTGAACATCAAGTTTTTCAAGTGCTATATAATTGTTTAAATAAATTGTCTTTCCATCTAAATTGTGTAAAGTAACACCACTAATCTTTGAGTAATCTCGTTTATTCATTTCAATTTCGACTTCATCAAGTTTTAATTTGCCTTTAAGGTCAATTGTTTCTTCTGGTCCAAATGGTTCTAATAGTACTTCTGGAATTTCTTTATATGGTAACACACTTTTTAGAAATGGTAAATAACTTTTATATTCTTTGCATATAACCAATTTCTTTAGTGTTGAAGGTAATGAATAAATATTGTTTTCTTCAAGTTGATGAAATTCTAATGATATCAATTTTTTTTTTTTATTGCCAATTATCAATGATTTTAAATTTGAATGTTTGACCAATAACAATGTTTCCAAATTAAATGTTTCAATTGATAAATTAGTTAATGAATTTGGTAACTTTAATGTTGTTTTATTATCATCATAACCATAATCAGGTAATAAACGATCAATATGAAGTGATTCTAGTGATGGTAATTCAAATATTGTTTTACACACATTTCCATATGAACTTGTAATTTTTAATACTTTTAATGATTTTGGTAAAATGTTTAATTCTGTTCCAAGTGAACTAATTTTAAAATACTCCAAACCAAAAGGAAGATATTCTGTAATCCCAATTCTTCTTTTTTCCAATTCTTCGGACTCTAATCTATATTTATCTCTGGAGTAACCATAATCTTCAGGATCATATTCTGATGTTTCAAATAAATCGAAATTATATTTAACTACATTGAATTTCAATTTCTTTAAATTAACCATTTTAACCAATTCATCATCTTTAAATATGTTTCTAAATTTACTACCAAATGTTAAACTTGTTAATGAATGTATTGGTAATAATTCATACAAAGGTAATGGTAAACTCGATGTCAATTGTTCACTGAATTCCAACTGCTCCAAACATTCCATTTGTTTCAGTGTTGATTCAATTGAATGTTTTTCACCACCAATTAACATATCATCATCTGTAATCTTTAAATAAATTGATCTTATATATTCCTTATATTTGTAGGATTTTATTTGTTGAATTGTAAAAACCATCTGTCTATAATTATTGTCTATAATTGCCAACTGTCTAAAAATATTTTTTCTAATTGTAATATTTCTAAATATTTTATTTAAAAATATATTTCCACTTTCATTGTTATCCATTGTTTGTGTGCATGAAGATAATGCTAATCATTAGTTTTTTTTTAGAAAAAAACAAAAAAAAAAAAAGAAAATTTTAAGATATTTTTTAGTGCTCATAAATTTATTGGTAATATTAATTTTAGAAAAAAATGATGTAGACAATATTGTATCGTACCATACCCAAAAAAATAGAAATTATCGAAATGAGAAACTATTGTTTATATTTATATTTTAGGAATTGAATTTAAATAATTTATATAAAAAAATTTATAAAAAAAAAAAAAAATAAAAAAAATAAATTAAAAAATTTAATTTGAAAAAAAAATACAAACAACCACACCAAAATGACAGTTTATTTAACTAGACATGGATTAAGAGAGGATTGGATTAATAAAAGTTGGATATTAACTGCTCTAAGACCATCTGATCCACCATTATCAGCACGTGGTTTTCATATTGCAAAAGAATTGGGAATTCATAGTAAATCATTAGGTTTAAAACATATTATATCATCACCAATGGAAAGATGTATTCAAACAAGCACTGCTATAGCTGATCAATTAGATTTACCAATTAAAATAGATTATGGTGTTATTGAATGGGTTGGTTCTAATCCAAGACCACAAGATGCTTTACATCCATTATCAAATGGTAATAATAATATGATATGTTTTTTAGTAATTTACAAAATATATATTTTTATGTTACTTACGTTAACCATATGTATCATACAGAGGAATTAAAGAAATTATATCCAAGAATAGATTTAACATATGAATCAACTACAATGGAAGTACCAGTACTCGAAGATATGATTCAATTACACAAAAGAACAAAGAGATCAGTTGATTTATTAATTGAAAGATATAAAAACGACGGACCATTTATTATTGTTTCACATGCAGCTACAATGATTGCATTAGGGAGGGGTATATTAAATGATAATCAAGCACCAATTAGAAGTGGTGTTTGTAGTTTAACTAAAACTGTTGAAAATCCTACAAACTCTAATAAATGGGAACTTGAATTCACTGGTAAAGCTGATTACATGGAGGAAGGTGAGCAATCACACTGGACATTTAAAACAAATATGCCATAATGCTACCAATAATAATAATAACTGTAATACATAATACGAATCTTAAACAATAAAAGTTTTATTTTTTTTTAAAAGTATAGGATATTTTTTTTAAAATTTTTCATAAAACATTTCAAAAAGTTTATTAATTTTGTCATTATTATCTCTTTGTATAGAATGAAAGTTTTATTATCTGTTACATTTATTTTTTTATTAGTAATTTCAATATTGATATTAAATGTAAATTCAGTTTCAATTAATAACCATCAAGATAGCTCGTCATCTGAAGAAATATTAGAATTTATTTACGTTGAATTATATGGTACAAGTGGTTGTGATGCTAAAACTGGTGAAGAAGTAATTGATAACGATTATTGCGCATTCATCAATAACTACCCAACTTGGATTAACACAACTCGCCATGGTGAATCATATGAATTTAATATCTATAAGGCAAATGATTATCTTTGTTCTGGTAATATAATTCAACAACACAATGTATCCGTAAACGAATGTTTTCAATCATGCCTTCCAAAACAACCATGTGTTCATATTAATGTTTATACTAAATATCAACCAACGAACATCAACACAATAAATATAAATTAATTAATTTTGGTAAACACTTATGCATAAATAAATTTATATTTAATTTTTTTTTTTTTTTCCAAATTTTTCATTTTTTTTAAAATTATAACGAGGACATACAAATAAAATGAAAAAAACACAACAACCAAATAAACCAAATAATAACAATAATAAAGATGTAAATAATAACAATAAAGAAGAAAAAGAAAAAGAAGAATTAAATAAACAAGTAGAAGAATTATATTTAACAAAAGAAGAATTAAATGAAGATATAATAATAGATAAAAGAAAGGTGAGTTTGATATATGGGTGTAACAAATGTACATTTCACCAAACATACATATTAACTTACCAACTTATAGATATTAGATTTAGATCAAAGAAACAATTTAAATATTGAAGCATTAGATAATATTGTAAACATGAAATCCCAAAGTAAAAATGGTAAATTATGGATATATACAGGTGATATTTTTATACAAATGAAAGAAAGTTCGGCAAAAGAATTAATAATTAAAGAGAATGATGGAATTGAAGAAGAGATTTCAAATTTACAAAATGGTTTAAAACAAAAACAAGATAATTTAATACAACTAGATAAAGATTATCAAAGAGTTAGAAATAAATTATTTGTTTAGTCAAACAACCAACTGTATATACTTTAAACTTGACTTTACATCAATGAAAACATGGTTTTTTTTTTATTTTTACCATAAATGTAGTAAAAAAACCAATTTCAAAATCCAAAAAAAAAACCCATTTAAACAGATTTAATTTAAAATTAATTTTTAAATTTTATTTTTTTAAAAAAGCTTTTTATTTTTATAATTTAAAATATATATATATTTATTATTTCTCATTTTTTTAAAAAAAAAAAAAAGTATAAAAGATATTATTGTTACTACAATTACAAATTAAAAAAAAAAAAAAATACAGAAACAATTACAAATATACATAAATATATATAACAAATAAATCAAATAGAAAAAATTCAAATAAGGTATGGCTGGATTTATGCCAATTAATATGCGATCCTATAAAAATTATGGAGATTGGAGAAATTTACTTAGAAATGATACATTTAGATTACTTTCAAATTATGACTTGGAAAACAACTCAAGAATATCATATAGTGGTGCCAGTCTATTCTTTAAAGATTCATTCTCAAAAGATAGTGAAAGAGAAACTGAAATACTATTTGATGGTGACAAGAATAAAGAATTGACATTTGACCAAGTTTATAAAGTATTTAATTGTTTATTTTAATATATATATATATATATATATATATATTATATATATAATTCACTACACATACAAATATTAGTATACCCTTATAAATTTAATGTACTCAATAATAAATGTATTTTTTAAAAATAATACTCACATAAAAATATAAAATATAGAAGCGCAATAAAACTAAAATTTATTACTATTATTATATTTATAATTATTATTAGTATTTACTTGCTCAATTAAAAAGAAACATTCCAGTTATAGACCAAGAACTAATAACATTTTTGGAAAGTTATCATAGCCCAACTGAAAAAATATCGTTTAAAGAAATTGAAACATTTTTAAAAAACAATAGAAATTGTTATGCTAATCCACGTTTAGGTGCTTTATATATTGTGTTATTAATAAATGGAAATGATGATACTTTTAAAGTATCTGTAGAAGAATTAAAAAAGGTAAATCTATCAAAGGATATTAACCAAATAGCAAATACACTGTAAAGAATTCTAACTTTTAATATTTATTTAATCAATACCACAGTATGTCAACATAAGTTTGTGTCAATACAAGAAATACAATAAAATGCAAATGGAGAAAGAGTTTGAAAAAGAAGTTATAAATACAAGTAACTTTTATCCATCTGGCTATCCTATGCAATAAATACCAATTCATCTGTTCATCTATTACCAATCAATCAGTCAATCAATCAATCAATCAATCAATCAATCAATAAATCAATCAATCAATCAATCAATCAATCAGTCAATTAATTAATTTATTCAAGCAATTATTTATATACAATAAAGATAAGACCCAAAAGTGTGATAATTATCATTTTATAAAAATTTATTTCTTTTTCAAAACTTTTGAGAGATCATGTGGTTTATTTATTTGAATAATGTTTGTTAATGATTTTATTCGTGCAAATGTGACCCAAAATAAAAATTCTATCACCGAAAAAATTATAAAAAATTAAAAAAAATAAAAGTTTGTGATTGATAACATAAATCCTGGCATTAAAAAAAAAAAAAATAAAAGGTCGGCTGATATGATTTTTTGCATTGGGTTTTATAATTTTTTTAATTTTTTTTATTTATTACAATATTTTTTTGTTACTACATTTCACACACAAATCGCACTTGTATATCAATCACATTTATATACTATATTATTACATACATATTTATAAAATGGGCGAACAAAAGTATGAAAAATTAAAAGATGATGAGCCAATTAACGCAATAAAGATTCAAGATGTAAATGAAAGTGGGGATAGTACATTTGATACAAGCACAACAGGAAAGCTTATTAAATTTATGTTTTGGTTATTTTGTATTTGTTTTTCATTAGCAGGTGTCCAATTTGTTTGTATGTATCATCATTATACATTAAATACTCTATATGTTACCATCATTACATACACTAATACTACTATTTCTCCATCACAACAATAACATTTTAAAAGATTCAATTCAATTTGCTTTAGGTACACCATTATTTGTAACAAGATTTAGATTAACACCTTCAGCTTCATCAATTATTATGTCAACTGCTGGTCCAATATCTGGTTTTATAGTTCAACCAATTATTGGTGTATATTCTGATTCTTGTAAAAGTAAATGGGGTAGAAGAAAACCATTTATTGTATTTGGTGCTTTATGGTGTAGTATGTATATTTATTTATTTGTTTATTTATTTAAATACTAATATTTGTTAATATACAGTATTGGGACTTTTATGTATTGCATTTTCACCACAAATAGGTACATTATTAGGTGATGATGAAAATGGAGAATCAGTATCTGATCATTATAAAGGATTAATGTTTGCAGTTGCAGGGTTTTTAGTTATGAATTTATCAGTAAATATTATGCAAGGTCCAACTAGATCATTAGTTTCTGATATTTGTCCAATGGATAAACAAAATTTAGGTAATTCAATGGCTGTTAATGTTATGGGTTTTTCAAGTGTAATTGCAAATATTATTGGTTCGTTCTTTGCAACAAATGCAAACGCATATAGAGATTTATTTAGTATGTTCAAATGTTAATAATACCATGTATGATTTGATAATCACTGTACTAACATGTGTACCTTACATTTGTATCAATTACAGTTATTGGTGCAGGATTTGTAGCATTATCAGTTATACCAACATTAATTGTAGCAAAAGAAAAACCATTAGATGATAGTATTGAATCACCAAAATCACCATTGGTTGCATTTGCAAGAATTGGATATGCATTTAAAACAATACCAAAAGAATTGGCAATTATTAGTATTGTATTCTTTGTATCATGGTTTGGATTTTCACCATTTATGGTTAATAATACAACATACTTTAAAGATAATGTATTCTCAACTCATGATCCACGTGGATTGGAATTTGGTTTTTATGCACAAGCAGTATTTTCGGCGGTATCATTCTTATTTTCATTTTTCCTTAGTAGCACTGTTAATGTATTTGGAGAGAGATTAGTTTACTCTGCATCACAATTGATTGCAGGTGTTTGTTTAATATTATTTTTAGTTTTCAATAATGCTGCACCTTGGTTAGCAATTTTATTAACTGGTTTAGTTGGTATTAATTTCTGTGTATTCAATGCAATTCCATTTGCAATGATGGTAAAAGTTATACCATCAAAAGATATTGGTCTTTATATGGGTGTTTTAAATTCATCTGCTGTGTTCAGTCAAACCATTTCAATTTTAACTTCTGGTAGAGTTGAAGCTGCTAAAGGTCAAAATACTGCTTGGGCAATGGCATATGGTGGTTGTTTCACTTTACTTGGTGTATTTTTAGCATGGATATTACCAACAAAATCAAAAATTGTAATTGATCAAGAAACCTCTGAAGAATCTCCATTATTAAAATAAATCAAAATCAACCATAATAATAATATAATAAAATCTATCTAAAATGTATAAATAAATTGTTTATATATGTATATTGTAGTATTGTTGTTGTTATTTTTTATTTATCTAATATTGTTAGATTAAATCTTAATTTTACAGTCATAATTTTTAAAGGTGGCCCAACACATTTTACAACCAATTGATATTCACGAACAAAGGAAGCATCTACACCAGAAACTTCAGATGGTTGAAGATTTGGTGGAATTGAATAAAAGAAATCACCTTCGAAACGATCTTTAATCAAAGGGAAACGATTTGAATGATGAAATTCACAACGACCCAATTTCTTTGTGGTTTTCTTTGGTTTTCTTTCATAGGCAGTACCTGTGATTTCCATACGAATTTCAGACATTAACAAGTATGCAACTACCTTTTCAACTTTTTTGCTTGTACCATTATCAATAGTGAATCCAAATTGAATGGTTTCGCCAGCTCTATAGAATTTTCTTTGTAATTGAATAGAGAAAAGCAATTGTTTACTTGATCCTACAAAAGTACGAATTTCCTCTTGATACAATCCAGTTGTTGATTCAAAACACATTGGATGGTATGCTCTGTTATCTTTAACTTTTAATGAAAGATTTGAAAGTGCAAATGGTTTTTGACAACCTGCACATATAATTGAAACTTGAAAACATTCTGCATGCCACATTCTATCCAATGCTTTAATTGAATTGGTTGATAATAGTGCATTACATGCTGCACATTTATCACCACTAAATGTAATTGGTAAATTTGATGTTGCCATTGACATTATCGATTGAGATGATGTTTGATTAAATTGTGATAAAAATTGTTGTTGGCCACTTGACATATTTGACATATTTGAAATACTTGACATGCTACTATTCATATTAATCCCATTACCACTACCGTTCATACCACCAATACTACCATTACCACTACCATTACCATTAAATGATGGAAACATTGATAAACTGTTATTTTGTTGTGCTTGTTGTTGTTGAATTGGTTGAATTGGTTGTTGATTTACAAATGGTTTGAGTACTTCAATTCTATCAAGATATAATTTAGCTTCATCTGAAAGATTCTTTTTCAAAGTTGGATCTGGTTCGTTTTTTATTGCCATCAAATAATAGGTGCAAGCTTGTTCATAACATTGTGATGCACCTCTATAATTTTTAGTTTCTTCTTCTTTACGACCTTTTAATGAAAAGTTTTTGGCTGCTTCATATGCCTCAACTCTACTTAATTGTCTTACTGCTGTACTATTTGCTCCAATTGATAATGAATTTAATTGTGAAAGTTGGTCATTATGTTGTGGTTGTTGTTGTTGTCTTTGTTGTTGTGGTGATATATTTGTACCAGCTGATGGAAATGATAATAAAATATTGTTACTGTTATGTTGTGCTGCTGCTTGTTGTTGTTGTTGTTGTTGTTGTTGATATTGATTAATTGATGGTGAAATTGTACCAGGTACAGAAGGGAAATTAAAATTTGAATTTGGTTGTTGTTGATTTGTAGCTTGTGATGCTTGTTGTGGTTGTTGTGATAATAGATTTTTAATGAATTTATTTCTTTGACTATATTCTTCAATCTTTGATGAAATTAATGCATTCTTTGAAGGATCTTTTTCTGATACCAATGCTAACTTTAAATTTAATATAGCTTGATCATATAAATTACTTGCCAATGAATAACTCTTTGAATTATCTGCTTCAATTGCTGATTTAACTAATTGTAAACCAGTTTGTAATATTTCATTTGACATGATGATGGAAAAGAATAAGCTTTAGAGTTTTTTGTAAAAAATAATAAATAAAATTAAACAGTGTGTCTATGATATTTAATTTAAAAATTAATTTTTTTTTTAATTTTTTTTTTAATTTTTTTTTTTTTTTTTTTTATTAATTTCGTTTGTGTTTATATGCTTATGCTCCTTTTCAAATAAAAAGTATTTTCAATAATAATAAAATTTTTGAATATCAATGAATTTTTTTAAAATAATTAACAATGTAACCTTTTATAGAAGTAATCGATTACATTATTGTAAAAGAAACGTTTGCAACACAGTTACAAAAAATAAAAGATCGTTATTTAGTTTTGGATGTAATAAAGATGGTAAACTATGTAATGATAATGAATTGGTTGATTGTGAATCGTATCCATTTAAAATTGAAAAATTTAAAAATGAACAAAATGAAATTATAAACTATAATCAATTAGGTGGTATTAAGGATATAACATGTGGTCATTATCATACAATGATTATAAATGGT
The DNA here is from genome assembly GCA_015252635.1 of Dictyostelium capitatum. Taxonomy (NCBI): domain Eukaryota; phylum Evosea; class Eumycetozoa; order Dictyosteliales; family Dictyosteliaceae; genus Dictyostelium; species Dictyostelium capitatum. Next base: position 11,483 of record JACAFY010007283.1, read on the forward strand.
TCTGGTAAATTATTTACAAGTGGTTGGACATCATTTGTTGGTAATTCAAATGGAGTAAATAATTTAAAATCAACAATACTAACATTGGTTCAACCATTAAAGAATGAAAATATTATTCAAGTTTCAGGTGGTAGACGTCATATATTAGCATTATCAAATGATGGTAAAGTATATTCATTTGGTGTTAATTCAGAATATCAATTAGGTATTGGTAATAATATAAATCAATCAAATCCGGTTCAAGTTGAATTTGACAACAATGATAGTGGCAAACATGTAAATATAATTAAATTAGTTTGTGGATGGGGCCATTCATTAGCATTATCAGAAATGGGTGATATATATTCATGGGGTTGGTCAGTTGATTCTCAAACTGGTCATGGATTTATTAATGATCCAATTAAAAAACCAACTTTATTAATTTGCAATTATAAATTTAAAAATGTATTTTCTGGGTCAGATTATATAACTGCAATTACAGATAATGGTGAAATAGTTACATTTGGTAGTAATGAATTTGGTCAACTTGGAAATGGTAATCAAATTAATCAAAGTAAACCAACATTAATTAGTGGTGGTGATGGTAAAATTAAAGTTAATTTAATAATCAATGATATCGATAGTAAAAGAATATCATGTGGATTTTCACATACATTATTAATTGATGATAATGGTGATTTATTTACAGTTGGTTGGAATGGTAGTGGTCAATTAGGTATTAATGATGAAAATATTAAATTTCAAAACACATTTAAAAAAGTTAATTCACTTTTATTTGGTAATGAAAAATTAAAAATGGTATCAGCGGGTAGAAATCATTCAATTGTTTTAACTGAATCTGGTAGAATTTATCTATTTGGTAATGGAAATCACGGTAAACTAGGTAACGGTAGAACATCTGGTAATCAATATTCTCCAACTGAATTATTTGATTTCGATGAACAAATTCAACAATCATACCCATTAGAACTTCAAAAAGTTATAAATGTTAGTACAGGTTTTGATCATACATTAATTGAATTAGAAGAGATAAATAAATAACAATATTTTGTGTAATATATAAATTATTTATTTGTTTTTTTTAAAATGCGTTTTTTTTTTTTTTTTGTTCTTTTTCTTTTTTTTCTTTCTTTCTTTCTTTGTATTATTAATCCAAAGTTGCAACAGTTGTATTATTCCATGAATTTGAAGTATAAAGTTTTCTATATGCTTTAGTTGGTCTTTGTTGTGGACCTGATGCTTCAATGATATGTCTCTTTTGTAAATTTTGATATCTTTCTAAAAGTGGATTATAATTATTCTGAAATTTGAATTTATATATAAGTATATTATTTAATAGTAGTATTATAATTATTATTATTATTATTGATACATTACATTTGTTAAAGTTGATAAAGATTTTGGTAATTCATTTGTTAATAAAATTGGTTGAGCTATTTCAGAGAATTTAAATTTACCAATACGTTTTGGAAGTGTATTTAAAGTTTTCTTTTCAACACGTTGTTGATTTAATTTTTTAGCATGTTCTTCTTCTTCAATTATTTCATTTAATGTTTGATCAACATGATCAATTTGTTGATTAAATAATTTTCTTTGTAATACAGCTGCTTGTCTTTTCTTTTCTTCTGCTCTTCTAATTCTTTTATTTTTTTCCAATTTAGTTATACGATCACCCAATTTTTTACTTGATTCTGATCCTTCACCAGTGGTGGTATCATCATCAACTGAATTTAATAAATCTTCTTGATATTCTAATTGTTCTGGATTTAAAATGTTATCAACATTTTCAATGTATTCTAATGCAACAATTTCTTTTGCTAATGCAACACCAAGTGTATCTTGATGATCTTGGAATGATGGATTGTATGACATACCAGGTTCTGCGATTTCAATATTTGATACTTTTTTAATGATTGATGGATGTTTAATTTTTTTTGCTGGTACAATTCTATTTTCCAATAAATTATTTGTAATGAAATCATTATCTTTTTCAATTGGTATTGTTTTCTTAGTAACTTTTGGTTGATGATCTTCCCATAATTCTAACTTTTTAACTTTTTCATTTGCTCTATGTTTTCTTGCAGTTTGTTTACTTGGTAATAATGATTTCTCTTTTTTAATGTTTCCAACATGTTTTAAATATTTCTTTTCAACTGGTGTCATCACTTTTCTTACTATTAATGGTTCATTATTTTTTGGTCCATTTGATAATTGTTCAACATTTGAATTTGGTAATAATATCTTCTCACTTTTTGTTAAATAATTTATACCGGAATTTGATGTTACTGATGATCCACCTTTTTTATCTACAAAATATAATTGTTTATCTGATTTCTCTTCAACTGGTGCACCATATTTTAATCTATCTGTAATTTCTTTATCTCTAACTTGCATAGCAATTGTTGTTTGTTCAACTCTTGCTCTTTGCTTTTGATTCTTTTTATGTACCATCTTTATATTGTATATGTATTTTGTTTATATTTATTACTTTATTATTATTATTTTATTAATTGTGAAAAAAAAAAACGAACGACTTAATCGCAAAAAATATTTTTTTTTTAATTTTTTTTTTTTTTTTCAATTTTTCAATTTTTAATTTTTTAATTTTTATTTTTTACAAAATTTAAGTGTAAGAATTTAATATTGTTTTACTAATTTATGACATTTTCATCAATTCAATTGAATTATAAACTTTTCGAAAGTTTATAATAAAACAATTTGAACAAGATTTTCAAAAACAGAAAGAACAATAACAGCATTTTTAAAAAAAAAAAAGATATACACGTTTTTTTTTTTTTTTTTTTTTTTTTTTTTCTAATTTGTGATAATTAAATAAATATTATAAATTGATTTGAGTAATGAAGAACGATAGGATAATGTTTGGTAATTATACATAGTTTGTGTGTTTTGTAATTTTACACAGATATAATTTGCTTATCGAGCCAACAAAGTTTCATTTGTGACAAAATTTCATTTCAAACAAATTTTAATATTTCGAATATGTAATTATATAAAATTATCTAGGTGCCAATGCCAGTGTATAATTACATGTTTGTATGATGTAATTGTTTGAAATAATTAAATTTACTAGATATTTTTTCCCACAAAATAATTTTTTTTTCAACCTTTGTTAATGTGAGTAAAAAATCGGGTGAGTTATAATTTTTATTTTTTTTTTATTTTTCTAACTATTCAAGATTATTGTAATGCAATATAATTAATTTATATTGTAGTTTTGTGTTTATATTTATATAGTGTATTTAATATATACGCAATTAATAATAGTAATAATAATAATAATAATAATAATAATAATAATAATAAAAATAATAATATAATCATCATCATAATGTCAAACCCATCAGAAAAAGCGAATGCATTAAAAGCAAAAACAGAATTGGTTAGGAGAACTTTTAATTTTCCAGATACAGAAAATGTAATTCAAGATTATTCATGTGCATTAAATAAAGTTACATTGGGCAAATTATATATAACAGAAAACTTTTTATCATTTATAGCATCACTTGGTAGTGCAACTGTAAGTGATTCAGTAATATTATCACATAAATGACTACAGTATGGTGTATTAATAATGTTACATTGTTTTTGATCATAGGAAACAATACCATTAAGAAAAATATTAGAAATGAAAAAAGATACAACACTATTTGTTAGTAATGCAATTACATTTACAACAGCAGCAAACGTTATATCATTTGGTACATTTTCACATAGAGATGAAGCATTCACATTAATACATCATTTGTGGAAATGTCCACCATTAATATATAATCCAAATTCAGTGGATTCTGAATTAAGTGAAAAGAATTTATATAAAGCAGGTGGCCAACAACAACAACAAACTACACTTTCATCAAGAGTTGATACACAATCAACAAAAATGGCATTAAAATTAGCAATGGAAACCAAAGAAACTGGTATATCAACATTGAATGAACTTAGTTATCAAGCTGAAATCATTGATAACATTGAAAGAAACGTTGAAAACATTCATGCAAACTTGGATAAATCAGATAGATTACTCAAAGGTATAGGATCAATTGGTGGTGCAATTTCAAATCATTTTAGTAAAGATGACACAAATGGTCCAAAAAAAGAATTTTCACCAATTGATAGAACACTAAGCGTACGTCCAAGAGATGAACCACCTGCTGAAATTGATATATTGGAAAAATTAGCAAATGATTCATTGTTACCTGGTTTCATTCAAATTCACAACGATAGATTCATTATATTGGATGCAAATAAGAAACCAAGAACTGAAATAATTTCAACATATACATTCGATTCATGTGAATATTTGGTTATACGTGCACGTCCACAACATATGGATATTAGGTTCTTAAATAATAAATATCCAAGATTCCGTTTAGCAAGTTCATACGTTCAAAATATAGTAAATGAAATTGTATTACGTTCAAATGGTAAATATGGTAAAGCACCAAAAGTAATTTTTGAACCTGGTATCAAAGAATTTGTTTATGGTAATCCAACCATTCGTTTCATTCCTTCATCTGGTAGATCAACACAATCTTCATTATTTACACGTGCATCAACACTTGGTATTAGTAATTTCATTAAAGATGCACCTGAAGATATTAAAAGTGCATTACTTGAACAAGATAAAGATCTCGATGAAATATCTGCATTACTTGGTGACATTAGTAACATTGCTAAAACAATTGGTGATGAAGCTGATAGATCATCTGAACAATTGGATAGAGTTACTGGCAGAGTTGACCAAGCAAATGATAGATTAGCAAAAAATAATAAAATAATCACAAAAATGTTATAATAACATCAACAAAAAAAAAAAAAACAAATAAATAATAATAATAATATAAACACATTTTAAAATAGTCCAGTTGTGTTTAATTTTTTTTTTTTTTTTTCATACCCTAATTATAGGTAAATGTTTTAACCAAAAGAGAGGTTTATAAAAACATCGATTTTGAAAAACACAAAACACACATGTTACCTAATATTTGCAGGTTAACCGCAAGCCAATTTTAAATTTTTTTTCATTTTTTTTTTTTTTTTCATTTCTGTCTACACAACTGCACCACTATTCACACAACATAATTTTTATATTATATTTATTTTTTGTTATTAATATTATACATTTATTTGTACCATTAATTATTCCATTTTTATCTCTTTCAAACTATATCAATTAGATCAAAAAAAGAGTTAAATAAAGAAGTATATATATCATTACATTAATCACTATTAATTATAAAATCAAAAACAACAATAATAGAAACTAAAAATTAAAATAAAAATATCTAAAAAACGTAAGTTGTATTATATGTTATTTACTATCTACTAGATACACAAAAAAGAATGGGTGTATTTTATTTTTATTTGTTGTTTTTATTCAAAAACAGCATTTCCTTATTATCAATTATAAATCATCACTATCATAGTATTATATTTTATTTATTATACATATAAAGAAATAGATCAAAAGGCATACAACAAACACAAATAGTTATGGACAACATCACATATAATAAATATTGTCTAAAATACTACACATACACACATACACACTTTAAAAATTTATATACCACTACCATTCAACAACACACACATTTAAAAAACTAAATTGGAAAACACACTATACTTCAATAATTTATATTTTAAAAATATTTTAAAAACAACACACAAACTTATTATTAAACAAAACACATTTTAAAATATTTTCTTCTGCTATAGTAGTATGTATGTGTAATAATCCATTATCATAATTTATTTATACATGCATCACATAACAATATTAATTAAATAATTATAATAATAAATAATACACACAAATTCTTAAATATCTCTTTAAAAAAAGGGGTAATTTTAAAATATCACTGTCAAAAATTATATTTGTTGTTTTTTTTTTTTTATTTTATTTTATTTTTTTTGTGATATATAAAAAAGTAGTTGTAAAGTTATGTAAATAGTTTTACACCTTACTATAATACAACATCATCTATTTATTATAAGAAGAAGTCAAATATCCAAATATTTCGAAATCACACATAAAGTTTCAACAAACATAAACATCATTGTGTTATTTGATTTTTTTTGTGTAATTTTACTTCGTTAAAAAAAATAATTTTCAACAGAAAAACTTTTTTCCAACCATTTTTTTTTTTTTAAAAAATTTTTTAGTTTGTTATTGTGTTATTTATTATTTATTATTTATTTATAAAGTTTATTTATTGTAACATCATCATCACTACACATATTAATTATACATATATAGTTTTTTGTAAATACAGTAAAAAAAAAAAAAAAAAAAAAACCAAAGCAAACCAAATCAATATAAATGAGTACAGCAGAAATTGAAACCAATACAATTCAAATGAATCCAGCATTAAGTGAATCAATAGTATTTGCACCAAATAAAACAGAGAATGATATTGTACCAATTACACCAATAAATGCAGCATTAGCAGAATCAATTGTGTTTACAATACCACCATCGCAACAACAACAAACAGAATCACCAAATGTAATGGATGGAGCAACGAACAAACAAAATAAAGAACAAATTAAAGATATAGAGATTGAAGAGGATAAAGAGCATTCAGTAAAGAGAAAAGATAATGGTAGTTTAGGTGATGTTGTAGATAATGAAGAGAAAGTGATTCCAAATTCATTAGACTCAGATGCACCAGAGGAAGTATCATCAAAAGAAAATGGTTTAAAATCAGAGATAAACATTAAACAAGTTTTAAAGAATCCTTCATTCGATGCAACAAATGATACAACCAACAATACAAATAACAACAACCACAATGATACAGATGAAATTACACCACCATCAACACCACATAAAACAACTACAACCACAACCACAACTACCACTTCAACATCCTCACATCCATTACAAAATAATAATGATAATGTAGTTTCATTTAATGAAAGTTCAGAAAGATTAGAGAATAGTGAAGATTTTAAAGCATCAGGTGTACTTGATTCACCAAATAGAGTTAGATTAAATACATCACAAAGATTAAAAATGATGAAACAAAAATGTAATTATAACAACAACAACACAACAACAAGACATATCAACATAGTTTACTAATCATCACATTATCACATATTATCAGCCGAAAAAAGATTAAGTCATAGACCAAAATCAATTAAATTAGAACATAAAAAGAATGTATTAGGAGAAATTATTTATAAAGGACATCCAAGTTGGGCATTAATGTTAAATATTCAAACTGGTATTAGAAATGCGGTTGGTAAAAGTATGGGAACAGAAATAGGTACTGGACAAAAAACACCACAACAATATCATACATTAAGAAAACCAAGTGAATTCAAGAGAAAGGAAGATTTTTACGCATCACCAAAAACCCAAAGATTTGATTCCGAAGGAAGTGCAATGACCAATGCACATAGTACAGGGCCATTTAAATTTAAAGATTATTGTCCAAATGCATTTCGTTATCTACGTTATCTATTTGGTATAGATACAGCAGATTTTATGGTATCACTTTGCAACACATTGAAAAATGGTGAAAATGCACTTAGAGAATTACCAACACCTGGCAAGAGTGGATCATTGTTTTTTTTTTCTCATGATATGAAATTCATTATAAAAACAATTCCAAAAGATGAAGCCAAATTACTTCGTGATATTTTACCAGCGTATCTTGAACACATTGAAACCAATCCAAACTCATTGTTACCACGTTTTTTCGGTTTATATCGTGTTAAGCCTCAATCTGGTCGTCAAGTTAGATTTGTGATTATGGGTAATTTATTTCCAACTAAAAAGAAAATACACGAACGTTTTGATCTCAAAGGATCTGTAGTTGGTAGAGAAGCATCAACTGATGAAAAGAAATCAGAGTCTGTAACATTTAAAGATATTGATTTTAGAAATAGAAAACAAAAAATTTATTTAGGCGTTGGTAAAAAACAATCGTTTATCGATCAAATTAAACGTGATTGTAAATTGCTTCAGTCATTGAATATTATGGATTATTCATTGTTAATTGGTATTCATTATCCACACCGTGATGAACCTCCATCACCTTCATTATTACGTTCAACTTTAGAAGATAGTTCAGATTTTGAATCTCCTTCAATGGATTCAAGAAATGGTAATAGCATGAGTGGTGGTGTTGGTTCTTCATCAACAGGTGCAAATAGTAAATCAACAAGTAGTGGTGCTGGTAGTAAAAGAGAAAAACATTATTCATTTGATGCAGAATCTTACATTTCAGCATTCCAACAAGATGAAGGTGGTATTAAATCAAGTGGTACCGATTCAAATGGTGTTCCAGTTGAAGAACATTACTTTTTAGGTGTGATTGATATCTTAATGTTGTACTCTATACGAAAAAAGTTTGAACATACTTATAAAACATTAAAATTTGGTTCAAAACAAGAAATTTCATCTGTTTCACCTGATGAATATTCTGAAAGATTCCAAAATTTCTTAGAAACAGTTATTGAATAAACAACTAATTCTTTGCAGTAATATTATCAAAAAAAAAAAAAAAAAAAATCAAATAAACAACAAAAAAAAAATAAAAAAAAAATAAAAACTTTTGTATACAATTAAATAATAGTTATATATGATTTTTTATTTAAAACGATGATAGATTATTAGGGTTTGGTCTTTTTAAAATTTTAATTTACAAACTGCGTGTTTATATTTAACACAATTATCACCATGATTATTATTAAATATTTTAAGGAATTGTATTGTATTTTCATCAAAATCTGATTGTTCTTCTAATTTACTGATTAAATTTATATAACTTCTATTATTGAATTTTAATGAAACGTTTTTGACAGTGGTATTTACATTTAAAAAATTTAAAATAATCACCATGTGACTTTTACCAAATGAAGATTCGCTATTGAAATAATCTTGAATATGTAATTTAGTGATATTTGGATTCTGATTACAATGGTCTAGATGGGCAGATAATGTTAATACACTAATATCACAGTATAAGGTATTGACATTAAACATTGTATTCAACGGAATTAAGGATTCGGCATTTCTAATGTTGTACGAAATTAAACCAATTGTATTCAATGTTTCATTTGTTTGAATTTGTTCAAATAATTCTTTGGTTGAATGTGATGTGTTACTATATCTAAGACCATAGGCATAATTAAAACTATTAGATGTTGGTTGTAATATTAATTTCTTTAATTTTAATAGATTTGCTGATAATGAGAGACCAATATCATTACATTTCAATGGATCAACCCTTAAATATAATGATTTAATTTGAGGGGCTTTATAATGTTTAAATACTTGATCAATGAAATAATCTGGTGTTGAAATCGAAAAAAAATTAAATGTTTCAATTGATGTGCATTTTAATACAACATCACAATCTTCTGTTGTAATTGGTACTGGAGAAAATAAGAATAGTTTCTTTGGTTGTAATAATTGTAAATAATTTTGATTCATTGAATTTTCCCACATTAACCAATTGAATTTATATAATCCATTTTGACTATAATCAAATATTGTTTTTGATGATGACTGTCTTGGGACATGAAAACAATCTTGAATTGTAACTTGTTTTAAATTGTTACAATGTTGTTTAAGGAACAATTTAACTTGATCATAATTTTCATCACCTTCATATAAATTATAATCCATTGGTAATTTGAATTTAATGTATTCGATGTCACGATATTGAATTAATTTCATGTTGTATACTTTTTCATCTGGTAGTTTTTTGTTTTTTATACTCTTGAATTTGATGTATTTAATTAATTGATCTTCATTTTCAATGAGAAACGTGTATTTACTGAATTCAAATGAGATAAGGGTGTTCTTTACAATTTTAAATGTTGATTTCGATATTAAAGCAATGTTTAATACATTTTCAAATGATATGAGATTGTAATAAATTAAATAAAGTAGTACATCCATAAATATTGCAAAATTTAATCTCTTTTTAAATCTATCAATTATAATTGAATCATAGTTAAATGTTTGTGATAGCAATGACGATAATGATGAAGATGGTGATTTGTTTAATATTTTATCTTGTATAAATTTAAAAATTGACATATTTATTTGTTTATTAATTTGTTATTACAATAAAGGTTACATACAAAAAAAATAAAAAAATGAAAATTTTTAAAAAAATAAATATCTTTGAATTTTTTTCAAAGAAATGAAAATTTATCTCACAACTTTGCGCATGGATACACATAATTGTTTATTTTAAAATTTTAATTTGCAAACTGCGTGTTTATATTTAACACAATTATCACCATGATTATTATTAAATATTTTAAGGAATAATGTTGTTTTTTCATCAAAATCTGAATATTCTAAATTATTGATTAAATTTATATAACTTCTATTGTTGAATTTTAATGTAATATTCTTGACAGTGGTATTCACATTTAAAAAATGTATAATCATCATCATTTGACTTTTACCAAATGAAGATTCGCTATTGAAATAATCTTGAATATGTAGTTTGGTGATATATGGATTATGATTACAATGGTCTAGATGGGCAGATAATGTTTTTATATTAATGTCACAGTACAAAGTATTGACATTAAACATTATTTTCAATGGATGTAAATATTTTGCATTTTTAATATTATATGAAATTAAGCCAATTGTATTCAATGTTTCATTTGTTTGAATGTGTTCAAATAGTTCTTTGGTTGAATGTGATATATTACTACTATCTGTCATTGGTTGAAATATTAATTTTTTTAATTTTAATAGATTATCTGATAATGAGATACCAACGGCAAATTTCAATGGATCAACCCTTAAATATAATGATTTAATTTGAGGGGCTTTATAATGTTTAAATACTTGATCAATGAAATAGTCTGGTGTTGAAATCGAAAAAAATTTAAATGTTTCAATTGATGTACATTTTAATATTGTGTCGCAATCTATTAGTGTCATTTGTAGTTGTGAAGGTGAAAATAAGAATAGTTTCTTTGGTTGTAATAATGGCAAATAATTTTGATTCATTGTATTTTCCCACATTATCCAATTGAATTTATATAATCCATTTTGACTATAATCAAATAATGTTGTTTTTGATGTTGGTTGTCTTGGGACTTGAAAGCAATCTTGAATTGTAACTTGTTTTAAATTAAAACAATGTTGATTAAGGAACAGTTTATCTTGATCACTTTCAAATAAATTATAATCCATTGGTAATTTGAATTTAATGTATTCAATGTCACGATATTGAATTAATTTCATGTTGTATATTTCTTCATCTGGTAGTTTTTTGTTTTTTATACTCTTGAATTTGATGTATTTAATTAATTGACCTTCATTTTCAATGAGAAATGTGTATTTACTGAATTCAAATGAGATAAGGGTGTTCTTTACAATTTTAAATGTTGATTTCGATATTAAACCAAGATTTAATACATTTTCAAATGATGTGAGATTGTAATAAATTAAATAAAGTAGCACATCTATAAATACTGAAAAATTTAATCTCAGTTTAAATCTATCAATTATAACTGAATCATTAAATGATGGTGATGAAATTAAGTGTGAATATGGTGATTGTTTGTTGAATATTTTGTTTTGAATAGATTTAAAAACTGACATATTTTTTTAATTTATTTAAATTTATTTATCGCTAAAAAAGATAAATAACCATGAAAAAAAAAAAAAAAAAAAAAAAAATTTTTAAAAAAAAAAAAAAAAAAAAATATTATGGAGAATTCTAAACAACACAAATCTCATCACATTTGAATAATAGCATCACACGATATTAGTAATAATAAAGTAGTAGTGCTTTCTCTCTCTCCATTAAGATGAAATCTTATTTTGGATCTTGAATCTTTAAAAAAAAAAAAAAAAAACACAATATAAACAAAAAATTATAATACTCCAGTACCACCTATTTTAATATCACACCCACATTCGCAATATATAACTTTGTATACAAATACAAACTGTTATTTGTAGTTTTGAGTGTGGTGTTATTAATTTTTTTTTTTTTTTTGGGAGTTTGCGTATGTTTATTAGAGATAGTATAAATATGTTTGACTTTATTTTAAAGAGTTCATTATTTTATTTTCGTTTCTTTTCAAAAACTATCAAAATACAATACAATTATTATTCCAATTCTAATAAAAATAATATGTGGGGGATTAAAACATATAAAAGAGAAATTAGGAAGTTAAATATAAGAAACATTCCAAAATTAAAAAGGTTAACTAGAATTGAATTAAATATAGTCTATAAAGTATGCAGAAATAAACATTCAGAAAAAGAATTGTATCAATTAAATTCCGCACCGAATAATATAGAAAGTAATTTTGTAAATGGTAGTTATAATACAAGTTTTGACTATGAAAGGTATATAACTCTAATGATTTCAAGTATACAAAAATCAACAACAATGAAAAAATCAAATAAAAAAAATAAACTTTATTTTAAATTTTAGAATTCATGTTTATTATTAATTGCAAAGAATCAAATAAAAAAATAAAAGAAATAATCGAAATTTATATTTTTTAAATTCTAGAAAACGTAAATAAAGTTTAATTTTCTTTAACTTGAACCTGAACCTGAACCAGATCCACTACCACTACCAGATCCATTTGAAGCACTGCCACTACCAGATGATGATCCATTTGAACCTGACCCTGTTCCAGAATTTGATCCACTATTACTGCTTCCTGATGATGATGTACCTGTACCAGAACCTCCTGATGATGTTGTACATGTACCAGTACCGTAAAAGTTAAGATCCTTTTTTTAAAAAATAATCGATATTAATATATTATTGTAGTATAGCATTTAACCAATATATATATATATATATATATATATATATATATTGTTTTGTGTAAATCGATTTACACAAAACATTCATGTGTATTTAATTGTTGCTTGTGTAAAAATAAATATATAGTACTTACAACTTCTACACCACATTGACTAGCATCACCTTGATATTGTTTCATTGATGGTGATGTCCTTTAGGTAATTTAAAATGGTTTTTTATTAATATCTATATTATTTTTAAATAATTAAATTCAATATGAAACATACCATCCTCCAAATCCATAAAATTCTGGACCATCCGAATAAGATGGATTATCATCCTGTGATTTCAAAAATTATCATGTTAATAAATATATAAGGGTATACAAATTAAATATTTAAACAAATATAATTAACATACATAATGGGCATACTTTAGTATTATTAATAAAAAGTTTGGTTAATATCTATATATTATTTTTAAACAAATCAATTTTAAAAAAGGAAAATATTAAATATGAAACTTACCCATAATGGGTAACTTGATAATGATGAAAGATTACCAACTACAGAAGGCCATTCACCTAGTAAAAAAGAAGTTAGTAACTTTTAAACACACAAACAAAGCATTTGTAAAAATTAATAAAAGTGATCACTTTGTGTAAATACCTTCTGAACTATATACACCGACATTTACACCTAGTTGTGCAGCTGTTTCAACACATTCAACTACATAAGCAGCATTTGAAGCATCATCTTCCCAGCAGCCACTGCAGCTTTCAATATCCATCCATAAAGTTCCAAAATTGACGTTATCAGCTTTGAGATTACTAACAATTGTTTGAATTGCATCAGATGCTGGACTATTACCACTGCATTGACTACACATATAAGCATATAAATCTACAGTTTGCATACCATTGGATAATGCGGATTCAACAATTGTAGATATATTACCGTTGTATTGTGCACCACCTGACCAAACTTGTATGATAACCTTTTGATTGTTTTGTGCTAGGCAACTCCTGTGATAAGGTGTTGAATTGCATCAGATTCTGAACTATTACCACACCGATTTTAAATATAACAATAATAATACGAATCTATATTTACCATTGAGAATCTGTAACAGTTACTGAAATTGAAGACGAAAAATCGATACCGCATTCTCCAATCACAAATTTTACTATGATTGAAAAAATGATTAAAATATTTAATAATTTCATTTTATGTATGTTTGTATTTATTAATAGATTTTGAAAAATGAATAAAAATATTTTTTTTTTTAAAACCCATTGTTTTTTAAAAAAATCATCAAAATATCCAAAACCAGATATTTTACAATTTAATAAATTTTTTTTTATAATAATATATTTTAATATCTTTATTTAACGTGTACACCAGGCAATGGGATTTAATAAAATCACAAAATAACACTGGTATAAAATGGTATTAACATTTCTTTAATTTTGAAATATACATGTAACTATCAATTTAAACGATGTACAAACAAATGACAATTTTTATTTATTAAACTCATATGGTAGTAGAGTTATCAACAGATGTGGTCGATGTACTATTGAGAAATAAAAAGATATGACAGTCGAAACTCGAAACTATGCTTATAAAGGTTGATTTGTTAATACTTTTTCAATATTGGATATTTTAAAAAGAATACAAAAAAATTGATGAATTTTTTTTTTTTAATAAAAATTTTGTATTTCTTCATAACTTTAAAAACATGTCACATAATAAAAGAATTGAAAAAATAACAGTACTTGGTGATAGAAAAGTTATAAAGTCTAGAATTATCGAAAGGTTTATAAAAAAAGATTTCAAAGAAAGACTATATGTAAAAGAAAGTTTAATAGATTTTAGTGTGTATGAAAATGAAAATGTATTTAGTATTGATCCTGTAACTGGAGAAAAACAACCAATTACAATTCATATATGGAATTCAACGCCAACAGGTGGAGATATTAATAGTTCATTAATGCCATTATATTTATTCTTGATAAGATACAGTAGGTTTCATGTTAGCATTTAATATGAATGACAAAGAAACATTTAACTCATTGCCTCGTTACATTGATGAAATTAATAAAAATATTGCTTTGAATCTTGCATATCCTATAAATTTCATTACGATTATTGGTGTTGATGAGAAGGTAAGATATAATAATGACCCAGTAGACATTAAAGAAGTAACTTTTTTTTGTGATGAAAGATCAATACCATTTTTTCTGTCAAAAATAATAAAAATATACAAGAAGCTTTCTATTCAATTGTTAATAAAATTACTCAACAACCACCTCAACAATCAACAATTCCTAAAAAAGAACAAACAAACCAATTCCCATATTTTAAGAATGTTGTTGCTATATCTTTACCAATAATTGCTTTATCAACGTATATTTTCTTAAATAAATAAATAAATAAAAGAATACATGCAAACATTTCGATGCTCTTATTCTTTTTCACTGTGGTATCTATTTTTAAACAAAAGAACAAAGAAAAGAATCTTTACTTGTGCCGAAATTTTTTAAAAAAAAAAAACAAAAAGTAAAAAAAAAAAAAAATAAATTTAAATTTGACATTTGACTTTTTATTACAAGTAACAACAATCATTAATCATATAATTAAAAACAAATAATATTACAATAATGGCATCAACAAATTTACCATCATTCACCTACTTCAAAGTATTAGTTTTAGGTCAAATTCCACGTTTTGCCCTTAATTATTTAAATGTTGATTTTGAAGATAAATATGTTGAATCAATTTCCGATGATTTTAGAGCTACACTTAAGTTTGGTCAACTTCCACTTTTCGTCGACGAAAATGGGTTCAAATTAACTCAAACTGATGCAATCTGTAAATATATTGCAGGTAAACATAATTTCCTTGGAAAATCATTAAAAGAAAATGCACTCCTCGATGAAGCAATCGCTGCTTGTCATGATGATATAATAGTTCCAGCTTATAAAGTTGCCAAAGGTGTAAGATTCCCTATGTTATAACATAAGACTAAATCATTAGTATATTTTTACTCATTTTCTTTTGCTATCACAATATTTTTATCATTATAATTAATAGGTTGAAGATGCTTCATTAATTGATAGAATTATTGCAAGACAAATTACTGCATTTGAAAACGCATTAACCGAAAATAAATTTATTGCAGGTGGTGAAAATTATACATTAGCTGATTTATACGTATTTGTAGCATATCATTATCTTGGTTATTTAGGACATGCAGAAAAATTATATGGTAAATTCCCAAAATTAGATGAATTAAAACGTCATTTCGAATCAAACCAAAGAGTTGCAAATTATATTGCTACAAGACCAGAATCTGAAAAAAAAATTTAAACAAATAAATATTTATAATACAAAAAAAAAAAAAAAAAAAAAAAAAAAAAAAAAAAAAAAAAAAAAAAAAAAAAAAAAAAAAACCAACAAAAAAAAAATTAATATTATTTTTTTTAAAAA
>JACAFY010007375.1:0-17620 GCA_015252635.1 Dictyostelium capitatum
TGGCACAAAAATTTTTAGATTTAGATGATAAAAAACATGATCAATCTCAAAAAGATTTCATTAAACCATTAGAAACTATATTTAGTAGTAATCAACATCATTTTTTAATACATCAATTATGGATTGTTGTTTACATGGAATGATTGCATTAATTAATTATCAAAGTCAAATTGTATTTGATAGAGTTGAGGGATTTACATATTATTCATCAAGAATTCCAAAAAATAGAAGTGAACATTCAAACTGTTATGTTTATTCAAAATTAAATTCAAGATCAGGTGATTCATTTTCTTCAACAGTAACTGTATTCCTCAAAGATGGTACAATTTTATTCGAAATTGAACGAGCAATTTGTAAATCATTAATTCCAATTAAAGATTCCTTGACAATTGAATATCCTACAAATGAAATTTATTCAGCATATCTTCAATCAAAAGATTCATTAATTGGTAACCCATCATCGTTTGATAATCTATATAAACTTGATAAATTTTGTCCATTTGATGAATATACACCAGTAATTCAAGAATATCGTTCGTTCATTGCAACTTCATTATTTAAAAACATTTTAAAAAGAAGTCCTGAAATTACATCAGATCAAATTGTTAATTTACAAGTTGATGAAATTGTTGATAAATATTTCAATGCAAATAACTTTTCAAAAGAATTGATTACAATTAGAAAAAGATTATTTATATTTGCATTTGAATCAATTAAATGGTATTGCAATTTTGAAAATACATTGGATGTTTGGAATGATTCAATAATTAAAAATCATGAAATTCTTACAAAATCCACAAGAGTAGTTTCAAAATTAATATTCCCATTACCAAATGACGATGATACAACAGATTCACCACAATCATTATTTGAAAATGGATTAGTAGATAAAATTTATACAAGTGATTCTATAACTAGTGTTCCAAATAATTTGGTAACAGAAATTGTTCAACAATCAATTAAACCATTTTAAATGAAAAGATGGTATTTAGAATATTGGAATTTGGTGGTGGTGTTTGCTCATTATCAATGTTGGTACTTGATAAAATTAATGAATTACTATTAGATAACCCAAATTATCAAATTGATATTGAATATACATGGAGTGATATTTCACCAACATTTATTCCAGATGCAAAAATTAAACTATCTAAATTTTCTGAAAATTTAAATATCATTTATAAAACATTGGACTTAGAAAGACCATTAATGGGTGATCAAGGTTTACTACCATCATATTATGATTTAGTTATAATGTCAAATGTATTACATGTTGTTAAAAGTATTACATATGGTATAGATCAAATATATCAAATTCTTTCACCATCAGGTCATTTATTATTTGTTGAACCACCATACAATTCAATTATTTTAGATAGTATTTTTGGTGTATTTGATCAATGGTGGGCATTTGAAGATACTGATATTAGAAAAGATAGATGTTGTATGGCTCAAGAAACTTGGTTAAAATTATTAAAAAGTTCAAATTTCGAATCAATTAAAATGTCTAGTGAAATGGAATCAATTTGCTTTGTTATTCAAGCTCAAAAACCTTCAATATTATCAAATAATTCATTATTAAAACAAAGAAAATCTTGTTATGAAAATGTTGTTATATATGGTAGTGATAATGGAACAAAATCAAATCATTTTATTACTAATTTATCTTTGTCAAATAATGTATCTATTTTATCAAATATTAAAGAATTTAAAGAATATGCAACCAATTCATTAACTGATAAATCAATAATTTATTTCATTAAATCAATTGAACAATTGACAATTGATAATTTTAAAGAGATTACATTGGAATATATTCAAATTAATCAAATTTTATTACAATTTAATATTAAATGTAAACATGTTTTAATAACATGTGATTCAGAATCATCAAATTATTTATCATCTTCAATTATTGGTGCTTCAAGATATTTCTTTGAATTCCAAGGACCATTGGAATTATTTATATTAAATTTTGATTCAATTTCAATAACCGAAATTCAAAATCTACAAAATAAAATTGAACCATTAATCAATTCAGAAATTAATATTCAAAAAGAATTTATCATTGTAAATCATAAAGTTTATTTTGAAAGATTTAAAAATGAAACAAAATTAAAAAACACATTTAAATCAAACTCATTTGAGCAATTGGAAAATCGTGATATGTTTATGATTAAATTATCACCAAATTTAGAATATCAATTGGAATTAAAACCGGTAATGGAGTTGGGTAAAAATCAAGTTGAAATTAAAGTTGAATCAACTGGTTTAAATTATAAAGATTATTTAATTTATGCAGGATTGGTACCACCTGAAATGTGTAATTCAAAAGGTGATTCAAATAACCCTGAATTTGGTATCGAGTTTTCTGGAACAATTACTAAGTTAGGAAGTAACATTTCACAATTTAAACTTGGTGATTCAGTATTTGGAATAACTCCAAATTCAACATCATCTCATGTAATTACTGAATCAGATTTCATTTGTCATAAACCATCAAATATTTCACATTCACAAGCATCATCTTTACCAGCAGTTTATTTAACTTGTTATCATAGTATTTATAATGTTGGTGGATTAAAGAATGATGAAACTATTTTAATTCATTCTGCAACTGGTGGTATTGGTTTATCATGTTTAGAAATACTAAAATGGAAAAATCATACAGGGTTAATTTTTGTGACTGTTGGTTCATTAGAAAAAGAACAATATCTTCAACAAAATTATGGAGACATTATTAATGGTATATATTCAACTAGAGATAAAAATTATACCAAACAAATCAGAGATAAATTAAATGGTTAAGGAGTTGATTTAATATTAAATACATTATCAAGTGAATATATGGATTCAAATTTCAATTGTTTAAATCAAAATGGTAGAATAATTGATTTATCAATTACTCATTTAAATGCAAATGAATTTATTGATTATTCTAAATTTAAATATAATTATGGTTATCATACAATTGAGTTAAATTCAATTGGTAAATATAATATTTCCAGAATTTTGTCAAAAGTTTCAAAAGGTATTGAAAGTGGTAAATTGAATACAATACCAACTACTCAATATTCTATTGAAAATGTTAAAGATGCAATTGAATATTTAAACACAAGAAAACATATTGGTAAAATCATATTAAATCATGATATTGATTTATTAAATCAACTAATAGAAATCAAAAAAAATGACAAGGTTAAACAATTGAATTTTAATTATTTAAAACCAAATTATCAAATTAAACAAGAGTGTTTGGGTAAAAATATATTAATTATTGGTCAATCTGGTATAGTTTTAGAAATATTAAAATGGATATTAAGATATACTATAACCAGTGTTGCAATTGAAAATATAATTATATTATCAAAATCGTCAATTAAATGGGAATTAGAATTTCTAATTAATAAATTAAAATCGTCAAATTGTGCAATTATATTCCATTTTAAAACTTGTGATGTTGGTGATTCAGAATCTGTAAATTCAACAATTGATGAAATAATATTAGAAAATCCAGAAATCACAATTATTGATTCCATCTTCCATTATGCATTCACTCAAGTTGCATGTAAAGTAAATGAAATCTCAATGAAACAATTATCAATTTCACATGGTGCTAAAACAATGGGTGCAATCAATTTACATAATCAATCAATTAATAGAGGTTGGAAATTAATAAATTTCGTAACGGCATCTTCATTTTCATCTGTTTTAGGATCAACTGATCAATGTAGTTATGTTTCTTCATGTTGTGTAATTGATTCATTATCAAGATACAGAAAATCAATTGGACTTGTTTCAATTTCAACAAATTATGGTTTAATTGATTCAACTGGATTTGTAGCAAGAAATGATTCAATTGCAGCAATGTTAGATGGTCAAGGTGTTGATCCAATTTCAATTAATACATTGTTGGGTTCATTAGATTTACAATTACAAAATCCAACTAAATCTACAAATTTATTATTGTGTAGTTTTAATTTAAAAACAATTTCAAATATGGAACCATCAAAAAATTTAATTAAACAACAAAATGAAAGATCAAAATTAATTGGTACCGGTGATAATATTTCAGTTGAAGATTTGGTATTGGATAAAATATCAGAATTGTTATCAATAGATTCATCAAAAATTAATAAAGAAATTAGATTAATTGATTATGGCGCAGATTCACTATTGGTTGTTCAATTAAAAAATTTGTGTGAAAAAGAATTTTATCCAAATATAATTACAATTCAACAACTTCAAGTAAATTCAATTAATAATTCAATTGCAATAATTACAAATGAAATTAATAAAATTAAAAAACAACAACAAAATGCATCAAAATCAAATTTAAATACAGGTTCATTTGTCAGAGTAAAAGAATCCAAAGAAGATAGAATTGAATTTTGGAAAAATGAAATGAAATTAGATCAATCAATTGTAAATCAAATAAAATCAACAAATGTTTTATCAAATAGAAATGGTGACAATGATAAAAAAATATTTTTAACAGGTACAACTGGATTTTTAGGTGTTTATTTATTGGTATATTTAATTAAACTTTCAAATTGTTCAATTGTATATTGTTTAATTAGAAATAAGAGTAAACGTGATAATCCATTGGATGAAATTGTAAATAATTTAAAACACCATCGTTTATATAATCAATTAACAAAAGATCAATTATCAAAAATTGTTGTTTTGGTTGGTGATTTAACATTAGTTAATTTTGGACTTTCAGATCAACAATATTCAAATGTTTGTGATAATACAAATTTAATTATAAATTCAGGTGCTGATATTAATTTAACATCAGATTATAATTCAAGTAAACAAATTAATGTAGATGGTGTAAAAGAGATTATTAAATTATCAATTACAAGTAATCCACCAAAAAGAGTGGTAAACTTTTCATCAATGTCTGTATTTTTTGATCAAAAGGTCAATGTCAGTGAAATTAAAGTACCAAAAGGTCAAGAGTTTTACACTGAACTTATATTACCTTCAATGGAAAACATTGATAATTTACCATCTGGTTATATGAAAAGTAAAGTTGTTGCTGAAAATTTATTAGCGGAAGCAGCATCATTAGGTGTACCATCAATGTTAATTAGACCACCAGCTATTTTAGCAAATCCAGAAACTGGTATTGGTCATAACAGTGATTTCACTCATTTATTATTTCAATCCTGTTTTATATTGAAAAAATATCCATTATTAAACTTAGATCTTTCATTAAGTAATCCAGTAACTTGGTTGGCTGTTAATATTCTTGGTTTAATTTTAAATGATTGTTGTTGGACAAATGATAATCAATTAAACTTTTACAATGTTTGTGGAGATATTCAACCCGAAGATATATTTTCAGTATTTGGCTCTCATTATGGTTTTCAAAAAATTGATTTTGATGAATGGAAAGAATTGTTAAACAAATCAACAAACAGAATTTGTATCATGCTAAAAACTTTTCATTCATTAGATTTTAGAAAATATAAATTAGATCCAATATTTAATACTTTCTCAAGAACAAAATCATTATTAAATTCATTTGGTTTATATGGTGATGGAAAATTACTCATGAAATGATAATTAAACATATTGATTATATTTTTAACCAACAAAAATAAAAACAAATGTTCTACTTGAAGATTCATAATTTATATATACGAGTTTTACTTTTTTTATTTCCACTTTTATCATTATAGAAATCATCATATATGGTAAATTTTAATTTTATAATTGAATTTAATATCAAATTCATCATTATTATGACCATGCATCAAGAATATCTTGAGATGTAAATTTTTTTTTTGTTTTTTTTTCATCTTTAATAAAATATTTACAATGTCAATATACAAATTCATTTTTAATACAGATAGAAAAAAAAAGATTTAATATGGTTGTATATTTGAACCAGGGTTGGATCATTTTCACCACATGAATTTAAATTTTTTTTTTTTTTTTTTTTTTTTTCATTTTTATTAAAATTTTTACAACACCAACAAAAAGATAGATAAAAAGAGATAATATTTCAAGATTTAAATTAATGAGGAATTTTAGGTACATTGGAACATACATTTAGAATATTATATCGTATTTTTAAAATTCATGCGGAAGCTATGCCAAAATTTTAAAGTTGCTTCACAACCATCAAATTGATGTTAGCTCAATTAAAAGAATTACAAAGCGGATAGGTGACATGCATCAATTTCATCAAAAAGTTTACTATTGTTCAGTGTGCAACCTACCATTGGAATCAGTTCAGTGTCTCTCTCATGTTATGCCTAATGATTACAGGACACAGGGTTAGCTATGCCAAAATTTATATGTACATCGGAAGCATGAAAGATTATGGAATTTTGATAATATGGAAGTGTTAAGCGCATGATATTCCAAATATCATTGTTTCAAACATTTAATGTTTAAACTTTATCCTTCTTTATAATTAAATATTACCGCTTAATATGTGTGTACTTTTGCAATTTAAATAAAATTTATTCTTTATTTATTTAATCTTTTTAATTTATGTAATTGTACTTTTATAGTTGTATTTTTTTTAAGTATTAAGAATAATACGGCTGCAACTGTAGCAGCTCCAACTATTGATACAACTACAGCTACTGGTATAACCCATTTACGTGATGATGATGAATTACATTCGGATTTATAATCATTTGATACTAAAACTGAGAAATCAGGATCAATTTTACATTCAGTACAATGGGGTAATGATAATGATACAATAATTGATTCTTGTTCTTTTGTAACTGCTGTTGAAAGGAATGTTGGTTTACCATCTGAAATTAATTTATTAATGAATCTACCACTTAATATTTTATTATTCTTTGATATTTTAATATAATTAAATGTTGATAAATCATTTGTATCGATTTCAGTATCTTTTGAATTACAATCATTTTCTTCATTTTGTTCAACTGTTGATATTAAATTTAATTGTAATGTATTTAAATTATTTTTAAAAGTGTAATTTGATATTGAAATTGTAAATTTAATTGAATCTTGGTCCAATTTAAATGTTGTTCCAGCAAATTCAAATTGTTTACCTTGTTTATCTTTAATTTCTTCGATTGTTGAAATGATTGAACATGTATTATCAGTTTGAATAGTTTGTTTAAATGTATGTTGATTTTGTTGATTGGTTGAATTTAATATCCATTTATCTTGTAATGAATGTACTTCAATTGTATTACCATTAATATCAATTTCAGATAATGATTTAAAATAAATTTGGAAGTTAATTTCTTGATTTACAAAATTTGTACCACCAGTATTTGAATCAATTGTTGTATTGGTTGAAGGTGGTTTAGTATTACCATTGTCATCATCACTATTTTTAATACTACAATCATGTGATGAATAACCAATATTACAAGTACATTGACCATTATTTGTATTACATGTACCATGGTTTGAACAATTTAATGGACATACTTGATTAATTTCAGTATATTGATAATTTAATTTAGCTGTACCACCATTTTGAATTACTATTAATTGTTTAATTCCATTACCAGGTGGTGCTTCACATTGAATTTCATTTGGTGTTATTGATAATTCATTAACTTTACAATCAATACCACCAATTGTAATTGCTAATCCCCCATGATTAATACCAAATGAACCAGATATAATTATATTACCACCATTAATTGTTGAAGAAGTAGTTGAGGTTATATAATGATATGGAATTGTACAATCTGATCCTAACCATTTTTTATCTTGACATACACATAAACCAACAGTTTGATCACATACACCATTATTTGAACAGTTTGGTACATTGCATTTAATTCCAGAGCAATCTAATTTTGTTCTATCAGAATTACACATGCAAGCACCTGTAGTATTTAAACATGTACCACTACCTGAACATATTAAAGAACCTGATCCAATTGGACAATTTATAAATGGTATTGAACAATCATTACCTTGAAAATTTGAATTACATTTGCAACTACCAATATTCATATCACATAAACCATTATTGATACTAGTACAATCATTTAGACATACTAATTCATTATTTTTCAAGTTTTCTGATGAAATTATAAATGATTTTGTATCTGAACGTCTAATTAAATCAACTTTTACACTATTTGGGTCAAGTATATTAAAGTCAACCAATGGAATTGAACAAATAACATAGAAAAAAGTTTGAGAAGTCATTACACATTCTATATTATTTAATTTGATTATCAATCCATAATATTCGGGATAACTTGGGAAATAATTACCACTAATCATAAATTGAATATTAACACTACCAATAGTTACCCTTGTTGATAATGGTACTGGCAATATTGATCTATCAACTGGAAATGTGTATACAACATTTACTGGATTTAAAAACATAATATCAAACCAATTTAAATTCTTGAAATTATTACCATTATTTAATTTACCAATAAAACCACCATTTGATTGAATTGTAAATTCAATTTCTGTACCATTTATTAAGAAATTTGAAGTATTATAACCAATATCACCACCAATTAAACTAAATGTATTAAAATCTTGTGTATTCAATACTTGAACAACTGGTTTAAATGTTGTACATTCAATTGATTTATTATAATTTATAAATTGATTACCTTTAAATCTATCAAACATTTCTTGTGAACTTTTAAAAAAACAAGTGAAACAACTTGGTATTTTATCAGTTAATTTATTACCTTGAACATTTAATTGAGTAGTACACCATGATTGATCAATAGTACCTTCTAAATTATTATTTGCAAAATCAAATAAATTACCAACACCATTAAATTTTGAAAGTGTTGTTGGTAAATTTGAATTTCTAATTGATAATGTTGAAGTTGGTAAAAAATTTAAATATTTTGGAAATACTGTTAAATTTGCACCACTAACATATAAATTTGTACTTGGATTAACTATTAACGGTAACTCACCATTTAAATTAAATTGTGAACCAGTAACCAAATTAATATGTAATGTTACTAAATTTGACATTTGTGATAAATCACATGGTTGTGTTATTTTCTCAGTTATTAACCCAGTAAATGTTAATTCTTTAACTGAATTTAATGATTCTAAATATAATGGTACTGCTGATATAGCGGTATGATATATAGTTAAATATTGAACTGATTTTAATTTTGAAAAATTTGATAAAATTGATCCCAAATCAAAATGATCACCAAAATATAAAGCCAATGTTTTCAAATTATTAAAATCTGAAAAATCAATTAAATTTCTTGGTGTAACAATAAAGTGTTCCAATGTTAATTTAGCATCACCAAAATAATCTATAATATCATCAACTATAGTCATTTCATTACCTTGAATATCTAAAAATTTAATATTTACAAACGTTGATAATGGTAATGTATCAATATTTGATCTTTGAATAGACCTTAAAATTAAAAAATGATATTAGTATACTATGTTTATGATGATAAATCATTTAATAAAATAGTTTAAAATATACATTACAAATATGATAATGGTTTAATTTTATTAGTAAATGGAGATAGAATAATATTTATTAATTTTAATTGTTTTAAACTTGGAAATTGAGTGTATAAAAAGTTTGAATCAATTGTTATAGAGTCAATTGTTAAATCTAATAAATTTGGTAAACAAGTTATTTTATCACCAGATAAAGCTACTTCTGTTGAAGGTGATATCGAACCATATGTTAAATATAATGGACCAGCTACATTTCCGTCAATATCACATAAATTTACAACTGTTGAACAAAAATCATAAACCATACCACCTGATAATTGGTTTGTAAAATTATAATGTAAATCTTCAACCAAACTTTTTAAACAATTATATTCGTTAATTGAAATTGAATTTACTTTTATAAATAAATTAATAATAATAAAAATTATAAATTTATTAATCATTTTATGTATGTGTGTGTATGTATTATTGTAGTGATGAACAAAAAAAAAAGAATGTCACAAGTCCAAAAAAAAATAAAAAAAAAAAAAACTAAGCAAAAAAAATGTCAAGAGAATATCTAGATATTTGGATGGTTTGCCAAAATTTTAAAAAAAAGTACTTCTATGTTATTATTTATTTTAACGACGTGATTTTGGATTTAAATTTATAGGTGGTACCCAATGAATACAATTTGGAACAATTCTTAAAGTTTGTTTTGCATAAACCTTGAGATGATCCTCAATTGTTTTTGGAGTGAGAGAGAGAATATGTTGACCTTTATAATATTTAATTAATTGAAGTGATTGCAATGTGCTAATGATATCTTCAGTTTTAATTGAAGTTGCATTAGATAAATCTACAATGGAAATATTTACTTTTAAATCTTTAAGGTATTCCAATAACACTTGAGTCCAATAAGAACGATAACTAAGTAACCCTAAATCTGATAATGGTTTTTCAGGTGTACCAATTTTAAGTTCTTTTTTTGATAATTCATAGGAAAATGAAATCAATAATTTACCAAATCCTTTTCTTTGATATGGTGGTAACGTTAAAATACAAGCTAAATTGTAACCATCTGGACTTTCTTTTTCCTTTGAAAAGTAACCAACAATATGACAACCTCGTTCATCATATTCAGTCATTACATAGAATAGAAATGGTTCAACATCATAATACAATGTTTTATGATCAAGGAATAGTTTTGCCAATAAACCAAGATTTTGACAATAGATTCTGTTTTTTTTACCATCGATTTCAAACATTGATATATTACCATTACGATAAATTTCATTACCAGGTGGATGACGTAAATCACATTTGAGTGAATGTCGTTTGAGTACAAATTTATTCTTCATATATTTCAAACAGAATTCACAAATGAACAATTTATCACACTTTGAAAATTCCTCTGGAAATGGTGCAAAATACCAAGTGTCAATTTCATAACGTCCCAATTCAATTACATTTATATTTTTAACTTTTGTAATTTCTTCGTGTTCTTTTTCCAATGCTGATAATTTTGAATCTTCATTACCACCATGATGATTACCACCTACCATTGATCCTTTTGATTCATGTTTCTTTTTATTTGGGGTAATTCCATTTTCTAAATCTTTTTGTTTTTGTGCTGCTATTGCTGCCGCTGCCGCTGCCTGTTGTTGTTTATTTACTTCGAATTCAATACGATTGAAATCCATTCTAGATTCATGAACCCATTCATCCAAACGTTTATTAAATTCATGATAATGTACATAATATTGATATTCACCTTTTTTTTGATCATATTCTCTTTTTTCAATGATTTCACATTTATAGTATTGTTTTTCTCTCCATTCGCAATAAATTAATGTTCCTGGTTCTAATATTTTTCTATTATTTGTTGTTGTTGTAGTCGTTGTTGTTGTTGTTGTTGTTATATTCTTAGTTGGTTGAGATTTTGATGCTGATGTTACTTTTGATGATACTTTAACTGGTGTTTTTGATTTTGGTGTTTTTTGTTGTTTTTGTGGTGGTGGTGGCGGTGATTGAATATCTTCTATATCTTGCTCTTCCTCCTCTTCTTCTTCTTCTTTTTCTTCTTCTTCTTCTTCCTCCTCTTCTTCTTGTTCACCTTCATCTTCTATATCTTTTTCTTCCTCTTCTTCTTCCTCCATTTCTTCTTCTTCAACTTCTTCTTCTTCCTCTTCTTCTTCGTCTACAATTGTTTTCATTTTTGTATCTTTCTTTTGTTTATTCATTCTCTTTTATAAAATACAAAATAACTACATGTTATAAAAATTTAATTAAATTAAAAAAAATGAAAAAATTTCAAAAAAAAATTTTTAAAAAAAAAATTTCAAAAAAATAAAATGTGTTTATGTGAATTTATATAAGTATTTATAAATACGAGAAAACTAAAAAAATTTATATTTAATTATATTTGTGTATAAATATATATTTTTTTAAAATTAATTTTGATTGGTATAAAAGAATTTATATTTTCCATGAATATACTCAATATTTTTATTCAATTATTACCATAAAAAAAATAAATTATATATTTATTCTGGGCCACAGTCAACATTAATTGTAGTTTACACGTTGTTATATCTTGGACCAAAATAAAATAATGTTGAAAAAAAAAAAAAAGACCTGTCAAAAATGTCATAGTTGTAAGGTGATACAACCGATTGCGCTATCAGTAACAAAAAAAAAAAAAAAAAAATGAAAAAAAACTAATTTCAAAATTTTTTGTGGGTTGTATAATATAGTTATAAAACTATTTTTCGTACGACATTGAATGTTAGGTTAGACACATTATATAATGTGTCTAATTTTCTTTTTTTCTTTTTTTTTTTTTTTTGATAATGTAATCAACAAATAATTCCCTAATATATATATATATATATATTTTTCATATATATACAAAACATACACACACATACACTATATAAATAAAATGAACTTTATTGATCCAAGACATAAAAGTTATCTTTATAGTAAAGTTATATTTAATGATAACATAAATCAAGTTATAAATTATATTAATCAACAATCATTGGTATTAGCAAATCAAAGATTAAATGGTACAGTTGAAATTAGACAATTAGTATTATTGGCACAAAGTTTTTTTGAATTGAAATCAATTGATGGATTTAAAATGTCAATGAATTTATATAAAGAAGCAATGGATTTATTATCATTAACACCATTTTCAAGTAGACAAATTGATTATGCATATATATTAGCATGTCATGCAGTTGCATATCATTCACATGAATATTATATGGATGGAAAGAAAGAGATACAAAGATTCTCTTCAAAGAAATTAAGAGAACCAAAAGATGTTTATGATCAAATTGATGTTGCATTATTTATATTAAATGAAATTCAATATACAGGTCCATTAATTGGAGTAATTTTAAATATGTATTGTTTTTGTTGTTTACATGGTCAACAAAATGCATTGGAAATGCAATATCAACAATCTGATGTAAATTATTTAAAAGAATTAGTCACAACATCATTATCAAATTTAAAAAGAAATGGATTACAAGAACATTCAAATAATTCAGATATTGCAGATTGTTATTGTTTATTAGGTTCATTAAATGTATATTCAAAAGATAAAAAAAATGCACGTAGTTATCTATTAAAATCAATTGAATTATATTCATTGATTTATAATTCATCAACTCATCCTAAAATTGCATATGCATATTGTAAAATTTTAACAACTTGTTTGGATCACCGTGATGAACATATTGGTTTAAAAGCAATTGCAATGAAAAGAGCATACTATGGTCAAAATCATTTTGAAATAATTGAACCACTTTATTCAACTTATATATGTTTATTAAAAAATAATTGTTATAATATTTCAGTTGAAACTGATTTAAATAATATTCAAAAATTAAATGGTTTAAAAACAAATTCACAACAAATTTGGAATGATACTAAATGTTGTCAAATTTTATAAAAATAATACCACCCAACCCAAACTGTAAAAAATATATATATACACATAACAAAAATAAATAAAATTTTAATTTATTCTTTATTTATTTAATCTTTTTAATTTATGTAATTGTACTTTTATAGTTGTATTTTTTTTAAGTATAAAGAATAATGCTGTTCCAATTGTAGCAGCTCCAACTATAGATATAACTACAGCAACTGGTATAACCCATTTACGTGATGATGAACAATCTGTATTATAATCATTTGATAAAAGAACTGAGAAGTCAGGGTCAATATTGCAAATGTAAATACAATGAGGTAAATTCATACCAAGTACAATTGATGAATTATCTTTTGAAATTAATGAAGTTGATATACTTGTTGGTCTACCATCAGATTCAATACGATTAATGAATCTACCGCTTAATATTTTTGAATCTTTTTTAATTGTAATGAAATTTAATGATTGATTATCAATATCATTAATATTTTCAATTTCAGTTTCTTTATTATTACAATCATTGTTATTATTTCCATTTACAGTTGATTTCATTTGTAATTGGAGTGTATTCATATTACTTGAATAAATATAATTTTTAATTTCAATTGTCATTTTAATTGAACCTTGACTAATTTTATAATCAATTCCAGCAAATTGATATGATTTATCAATTAATATTTCACTTATTGTATATGTTATATTACAAGTACCATTTTGAATTGTTTGTGTAAATATATAAGATATTGAATCTTTTGTAATTGTTGTAGTTGATTGATTTTTATGTTTATTCCAATTACTTTGTAATGGATATTCAAATTCTGTTTTACCATCAATATCAATTTCTAATAATGATGTAATTGATAATTGAAAATTTGTATTTTCATTATTAATTTCAGTTTCACCAGTTGAATTATCAATTGTTGGTTTTGATATTGGTTTACCGCCTCCACCTATAACAGCAACATTTTTAAATAAACTACAATCATAACCATACCAATCATTTATACAATTACAATACCCATTAGTTGTATTGCAATTCCCATTTATAGTTGATGTACAATTATTTGGACATGTCAATATTTCAGTTGATATATATTTATACATTACTTTACTTATGAAAAAGATTTTGTTTTGGGATATTACAAGTTTAGCAGTACCTTTACCTGGTGGTGCAATACAAATTAATACTGTTTCATTTATAAATTGTACTGGGCAATTTTTTAAACCAATTTCAACAGATACCTCATCATGTTTATTACCAAATAACCCAAAGAATATTACTGTACCACCGGTATCATTTGATGGTATAACAGCGGATGCAAAATGATTTATAACTGTACAATAACCATATCCTGAAACATATGGAGGAACGCAAATGCATAACCCTGTATATTGATTACACGTTCCATTGTTTGCGCATTGAGGTGAACATTCTTTTGGATAACAATCCAATATATTTCTTAATGGATCAGTGCAAGAACATATTCCAGTTTGATTATTACAAACTCCATACCCAAGATCATTACCACAATTTTTTTCACATGGAATAAATGGTACTTTACAATTATCCTCTTCTCTATAATGAGTTTTACAAACACATTCACCTATAGTTGTATCACAATAACCATTACCAAATTCATAATTACAATCATCTTTTGTTGAACAACTTAAAATCGGATTTATAATTCCTTGTGATACTATAAATTGAGTAGTTAATCCACCAATTGTAACAGTTGTAATTAAATTTGAAAGAGTTGTGCCATAGGCATATGTACATTCTATTGTATCCCATGTTGGTGGTTTATTTACAAGACATTCTGATCCATATAATCCATTGGTAATTATTACTTTAACATCTGATATATTATATGTAAAATGAGTACCTTTTATAACCATTTTTATTGTATCTCTATAATCAACTGAAATTACATTTGGTTTAATATTAGTTTCCCATGATAATGTAAATATTGGAAATGGTGATACAGGATTAATATATTGAAATTTAAATATTTTTGGTACACTTGAAATTGATGGATCTGAACTATTTGTCTCAATTCTAATTAATGTATTTGGAATTTCAACAAAATATCTAACATTATAACCTTGATCATTAATTGAAGTATTTAATATGTTTTCAATACCAAATGAACCTAAACTTTCACCACTAATATAAAGTATATGTTTACTATTTGAATATCCCGAATACTTTAATTTTGGAATAATTGAACCCAATTCACATGATATATTATCTAATTGTGAAATATTTGTTCCAATAAATTTTGATTTTGTACCACCATTTCCAACTAATGGTATACTAAAGAAACAACTAAAACATGGTGGTGCCAATCCTATTATAAATGGATTATTTATTAATGATAAATCTAATTGACAATATGATTTATCAATTGTACCACTGAAATTATTATAATTTAATTTTAATGAAATTAATTTTAAACTAGTATCCCATGTTTGTGGTAAAGTGTTTGAAATTTGATTATCTGATAAATCCAAATTTTTTAAATTTTTAAATAATTGTGGATTAAAATTTTGAATATTACCACCATTAAATGAAAAATCTAATAGGTTATTAGATAATGTTAATGGTATTCCTAATGATGTACTCTTAAATAATCTACCAACATTAATTAAACTTAATTTATTAACTTTTAATTGTGATAAATCTATATTTGATAATGGAGTTTTAAATGGCATATTAAATTCACTGTTTGTAAATTCATTATTATTATTAGTACAATTGGTTTATAATTGATATTAATAATAAATACAGTAGTATTAGAATAATGGGAATTACATACATCGATACTAAATTATTATTATTTAATGAACCTAAGTATAATGGGAATTCATTAGATTCATCAAATTCAGAACTTATTTTAATATATGTTAAATCTTTAATTGTTACTATATTGTTAGAAAATGATAATTTATCATAACCTGTTGAAAGAAAAATTGTAACATTTCCTGAAACTTTATTAAATGATGGGAACTAATTAAAGAAAAAGAATATAAAGAAGATATTAATATAATAATTTAATAATATAAGTGTGTAATATATTGTTTAGTTGAATTACTTACATTATTTGATATTAATTCAAGTTCATCAATATGTAATGGATTAACCAAATTATTGTTGAAACTAAATTCAGTGCCTATTGGGCCAGTTCTCTGAAATATAAGTCTTGAGTATAGTGATGTTTGTTTAAACGTTGAAAATAAAATTTCAGTTTGTGGTTGTTTTTCAATTGAAAAAATTTGATTTGCTATTGACATTTGTGAAAATACAACACCATTTGGATTTTTAGCAGCAGTAGTGAAAATTAACAAATTTAATTTATCTGGATTTGGAAATGATGTACCTGATAAAAATGTTGAACTTAATGTTGCATCTTGTAAATATAATATTTCCAATGATTTTAAACCTTTAAAATGTTCTGAATTTAATTCAAATTGATTAATTGGTGCCAATTGTCTTGTAAATATAATTAATTGGTTGTTAGTTTAAGATTGAGTAGTAGTATTAGTAGTAGGTGCAGTATTAATGTTTTAATGCTAATGTACATACAAACTTATAATTGAATTTGATTGACATATTATTTGTAATGGAAGCATTGGTGATGAACAAAAATTATATAAACCATCTGAAATTGGTGCATAACTTATAAGACCCAAATTTGCAACAAGATTAAAAATTGTATCAAATTCATCTTGGTCACTTGGAGATTGTATAGTAAATACACTAAATATTTGTAAATTAAATAAAAATAAAAATAAAATAAAACTAAATATAGTTTTATTACGCATTGTATATCTGTGTGTGTGTGTGTTGTATATCGTGTTATTGTTTGATGGGTTTTTTAAAATTGATTTCTATTGGATTTTTATAAAACCTAAAAAAACAAAAAAAAAAAAAAAAAGAATAATCATTTTGCAAAGGCTAATTCAAAGATATTTATTTTAAAAAATATCTCATTTTATCATAATTATTTGACAAAAAATCACATTACTTTTGATAATAAAAAATATGGTTACAAAGAACATTCAAGAATGATTCAAAGTGGTATTTGTAAAAGTTATTTGATAAGTAGTAACAACAAACATTCTATATATATAATAAACTATATATAAAAAAAGTACCCCTTTTTCTAAAATATCTAAAATTTATTTTTCAATATCTAAAATTTTATTATTTTAATAAAAATATTAATTAATATTAATAATAAAAAATAATAAAAATTATAT
>JACAFY010007469.1:0-27745 GCA_015252635.1 Dictyostelium capitatum
TAATGGTAATAATAATAATAATAATAATAATTATAATAATTATAATAATAATAATAATAATAATAATATTAATAATAATATTAATAATAGTAATAATAGTAATAATAGTAATAATAGTAATAATAGTAATAATAGTATAAGTAAAGATCAACTGTATGTAGTAATTAAATTAAAAAAGAATTTGTTTTTATTTATTACAAATACTAATTAATTAAACTGTTTACATGCAGAAATTTAAATGTAAAAGTTTCAGATTTAAAATTAACATTAGAGAAATCACCAAATATAACAAGAATATCAGGTGGTGGTAGACAAAGATCACCTGATCCATCAAGTCCATCAACATCATCAACATCATTATTATCATTTTCATCACTTACACTTCATAGACCAAAAAAAGAAGATTCATCAAATAAATTACAATTACCAGATTTTAAAAATGGTAGTAAAACATTAAGAGGTGAAAAATCATTTGATAAATTAAGTAAAATAGGTAAATCATCTGATAGTGTTATTTTACCACCACCATCACAACAACAACCACCATCAACATCAAATACAACAACAAATACAACAACAACAACAGATACAACATCAACAAATACAGTAACAACTACAGATACAACAACTACTACAAGTACAACAACATCACCAACATCACCATCAGTTGGTGGATTTTTTTCATTTGGATCACCAAAAATCAAATCATTTTTTATAAATACATTTGATCAAAAAAGAAGATCATTATCAGCAACAAATAATAAACAGAGATCAGTTGAAGATTTATCATATTCATCAATTCATATTGGTGCAACAACATTAAGACCAAAAACACAAGAATTTCAAAACTTATTAAAAGTTACAACATCAAATGGTGAAATGGGTGTTGGTGGTATCAATAATAATAATAATTTAATACCAATACCACCATCATCATCAACAACAACAGGTGAATCAGGTAGTAATAGTGGATCAGGTAGCAATAATAGTAGTAGTAGATCAAGTATGGAAATGATTTCATCATCATCAATTAGTGATGGTTCAATTGGATCTGGATCAAGTACATGCGGTGCAAGTTCATCAACTGTAATTTGGATTAAAGATCATAGTTTAATTCAATTATCAAAAGGTTTTACAATTGAACCACAAAGGGCGAGTCTTACTTTAGCATTAATTAAAAGTAGTGGTCAATTAGAATTAAATTCATTAATTACCAATGAAAGTTGGTATTGTAAATATTTTTATGGTCAAGATCATTGGAATTATATTGGTGAAGATTCAAAAACTGGTATTTTCATTGTATCAATTTTAAAAGAAAATGATCCATCATCACCATTAACACCAATTTCATCACCAAGTGTATCATCAACAAATTTAATAGCAGATAATCAACAACAATGTAACATAGATTCAATTAATAGTAGTAGTAGCAGTAGTAAAAAATATAATTTCATTGTATTATTACGTACAAAAAATAGTGATATATTCACTAAAGCAAGAATTAAAGGTACTTTTTTAGGTGGATTATCAACTAAACCACCAGTTAAAGAAATTGTTCAATCTATAATACCCGATATTTCATTTAAATTTTTAAAATCTGTAAAGGGTATTGAAATTCAAAAAGATTTACAACAATTTGAAGAAAGACAACGTGTAAAAAGTTTTAAATTTGGTATACTTTATTGTGCACCAAATCAATGTCAAGAAGAAGAAATGTTTTCAAATGCAAATGGATCAGATGGATTCAATCAATTTTTAGATTTTATAGGACAACGTATAAACTTATTAGGTTGGAAAGATTATCGTGGTGGTTTAGATGTTAAATTAGATTCAACTGGTACACAATCAATTTATGAAAAATATAATGGATTTGAAATAATGTTTCATGTTGCACCATTATTACCATATAACATATTAGATAAACAACAAGTTGATAAAAAAAGACATCTTGGTAATGATATAGTTTTAATAATTTATAAAGAAGGTAATCAATTATTTGATCCAAAAGTAATGAAATCTGATTTCAATCATGTATTCATTGTAATTTCACCAATAATAATTGAAAATTCAAATCCTACTACAACTACAACTACCATTCCAGTCAAAAAATATAAAGTTTCAATTGTTTATAAAGATGGTGTTGATAGTTCAATGCCATATTTAACTCATAATTCAATTTGGGAAGAATCACCAGAATTTAAAGAATTTTTATTATGTAAATTGATAAATTCTGAATGTTCATCTTATGAAGCACCAAGTTTTAAAATTAAAATTCAAAGAACTAGAGTTGCTTTATTAAAAGATATGAATACAAATTATTTATTAAATTTTTAATTTGTAAAAAAAAAATAAAATAAAATAAAATCAATAAAAAAAAAAAACAAATAAAATAATAATTAATTAATTTAAAATATATATACATGTATCTTGTTTCTTTTTGTTGTTTATTTATTTTAATTCTTGATCATTAAATATCCATTTTGTAAATATACCTAAACCAACAAGTCTTGGTGTTGGTTTTTGTGGGTCATTTAAAAATGCTAATGAAAAGATATAATAATTTTTAATATCAAAAAAGTTTAATGCTGATGCTCCTTTCATTGCTAAACTCTGTATGTTTTTAAAAAAGTTATAATTAGATTACATACTATTATTAATAATATAATGTAATACACTATAGTCTATTTTATACATACAGCAATAAAACCTTGATCTCTTTTTGTTCTTTGTTGTAATTGTTTATCAAATTGTTGTTTATCAGGATTCGTTAGATAACCAATTATACCAATACCCAATAAGAATAAAAATTTATTTGATACCATATTATATATTATATGTTATATTTATAGAGTGTGTTGTTAGAAAGAGGTGATGTTGATAATTTGTAAAAAAAAAAAATGAAAAATGAAAAAAAAAAAAAATTTTAAATTACGGATTAATTAAAAGAAACCACTGAGTGTGAAGTGATATAAAAATAAATAAATAAATAAATTGTTTTATAGTTTTGATTTTGGTGGTACTTTATAAATTGCATTTGCAGTTGAAATTAATGATTTATCACTTTTTCTTTCAATTGAAGATTTAACGAAAATTAAAGTATTTGTTACTTTTTCTACAGTTGCAATTATTACAATTTCTTCACCAATGTATGCTGATGATATATAATTTATATTTAAATTTATTGTTACTCCAAATTGTGGGGTTTCAGAATCTTGGTATGCTGTATGTGTGTTTTTGTGTATTAGTTATATAGTGTTAACAAATTTATGTAATAAAAGGAAGAGGTTATGGTTATTGCCTGTTTTTTTTACATACCTAAATATGCAAATGCACCAACACCATCTACTAATGCACTTGCAGCACCACCATGTAAAAATCCAAGACTATTTGTAATTTCTTTTACAACGAATAAACTAAATTCAATATGTCCTTTATTAACTTTTTCTAATTTCATATCAGAGAATAAATTACCGCCAAATCCATTATAATCTCTTGTTAGTCCAAATAACCCTTCAATCTTTTCTCTTATTTCTTTATCATCCTCTTTATCCATATTATTTCTTATTTGTTTTTGTTTAAATTTTTAAACACAGGTTTGCAACAAAAACGCTTAATTTATCGTATATGCTCAAGCATAAAAACTAAATTTTTTTTTAAAAAAAATAAAAAATAAAAAAAAATAAATATTAATATTGCGACAGTTACAACTAAATATATATATAAAATTAAATATAGCAACTAAAACAAATTATTACTTTTAATATTGCTTTTTATTTCTCATTTTCACACCCATATCACATCCATCGAGATTAAAATTTTAATTTTTAATTTTTTTTAATAATAATAATTTTTTTACAATCATTGTTTTGTTTTTTTTTTTTTTTTATTATTTTTTTATGATTAAAATTTTAAGTGGGCATATAGCAACATATAAACTATTAAATGGAAGATGAAATTAATATATTATTACTTGGTCCAAGTGGTAGCGGTAAAACATTATTAATTAATTCAATATTTAATTATTTACAATATTCAAGTATTGAAGAATCAATTCAAGAGAGTACATTTGAATCATTAGGTGTAATACCAAATATAGTATCCATGGTAGATAGTGAATCAAATGAATATCACATTGAATTGGGAGAAATATCAGAAACAGAAAGAGAAAATTATAAAAATGGTAAATCAATTACAACATCAATTTCAAAATATAAAATCAAATTAAATGATAATTCA
The DNA here is from genome assembly GCA_015252635.1 of Dictyostelium capitatum. NCBI lineage: Eukaryota > Evosea > Eumycetozoa > Dictyosteliales > Dictyosteliaceae > Dictyostelium > Dictyostelium capitatum. The sequence goes on from JACAFY010007469.1 coordinate 4,237, forward strand.
ATGAAAACACTTTGTTTAATTGATACACAAGGTATTGGTGATACACAAGGATTACTTCAAGATGAAATTAATTTCAATGAAATCCTTAGAGAAATTGGTAAATTAAAGAAATTACAAGCAATATTAATTGTAATGAAACCAAATGAAAATCGTATGAATGCAACATTTAAATTCTGTATTCAAGAGTTACTTTGTCATTTACATGTTAGTGCTAAAAATAATATATTTTATTGTTTAACAAATTCGCGTTCAATTATGTACCGTTCAAATGGATGTGAAACTAAAAGATTATTAGATATTCAATTAAATAAAATTAAATCAACTCGTTCAATTGATATATCAAGTGATAATAGAATATATTGTTTTGATAATGAATCATACAATTATATTGCGTTAAAAAAAAGTGGTGCTAATTTTAGTGAATTTGAAGAATCACTATATACTCTTAGTTGGTCAAAATCAGTACAAGAATTAACAAGATTATTACAAGATATAATAACAATTGAACCACATGATATACAAAATACAATTTCAATTAATTTAGCAAGAAGAATGATTAGTCAATTAGCACAACCAATTTCAATTTGTATAATGAATATAAATGAAAATTTAAAAGTTGTAAATTCACAAAAACAAGATATTCAATCAAGTTTACAATTGGAATTAAATCAATTGAAACAGAAATTATATACACCATTTGTAAATTTTAAATCATTAGTATTGGATAAACGTGTTACTATATGTACAAATCCAAAATGTATGTTTAATACAACATTAGAAAAATGTGTATCAACTGTTAATGGTCAAATTAAAAAGATATCAATTTGTTGTGATCATTGTAATCAAGGTGATAAATTTATATACCTTTGTAAATCTATAAATTTAATTGGTTTTTGTAAAAATTGTAAATGTCATTGTTCAAAACATTTAAATATTGATTCAATTGAAGAACGTGAAGAAATTCAATTGGTATTAGATGAATCAATTCAACAAAATATAAATTCAAAACAACAATGTTTACAAATTGCACAAGAATTAATTTCAAATTTAGAATCAAGAATATCAATTTATAAAAAAGAATTGGAAATACTTGAACAATCATCAATTGATTTCTCTTGTTTTTTATTTAAAAATTCATTGGTTGAATTTAATGATGAAATTGAATCATACATTGAACTATTAATCAATAATGAAAAAGTAAATAAATCATCAACTTCAACAAATACAATTGTTAATTTACAACTTTATTTAGTTAATCATAGAGAACAAGTTTCAAAATTTAAATCAAATATTCAACAATTAAAACATCAAAAACAATTGAAAATTAATCAAATAATTAAAGAAAATCAAGATAAAAGAGGTATATTTTATGAATTATCTGAACAAGAGAAATTGGATGATCAATTATTAATTGATTCAATTAACAATGTTGATGATAATGATCAAGATTATAATCAAATTAAAAGTGCAATTGAAATTAAATTAAAAATTGATCAAATTTTAAATTTACAATTATCTGGTTCATTCATTAAAAGTAAATTGGTTTTATTTGAAAATTTAGATAATCAAAATACTAACAGTAATAATAATGGTGATGGTATTGAAAATAATGAAAAGAAATCGACCATACAAAAAAATGTAAATAGTAATAAAAGAAATAGTGGTATGATTAATAGAATTCTAAGTAATTTTTATTATCCATCATCATCATCATCATCATCTTCACCACCAAAAAAATAAAATTAAAAAAATAAATAAATCACAAATTCATTCACACACATTTACACAACAACCAAAATTTATTTATATTTTTTTTTTTGAAAAAAATCTTTACAACGCATTTATATTTGCGGTTGTGGAAAATCTATTCATATAAAATTTTCATAAAAACTCAGATATTTTTAAAATTCGAAAAAATATTTTTTTTTTTTTAAATATTATTATTAAAAAAAAAAACAATTTAAAAATCATATAAAAAAAAAAATTAAAAAAAAAAAATAATTTTTTAAAAAAACAAAAAAAATTATTTTTTTTTTAATTTTTTTTTTACAATTTTTTAAAAAAAAAAAAAAAAAAAAAAAAAAAAGATAAACAGTAATCACCAAAACCCAATTTATTCACCATATAATTTAAAAATGAAAATTGGAAGTGGTAGATTTAAATTTGGTTTAAAAGTGCCAGATGCACCTCCTAGTCCAACACCATCATCACCAAATACATCTAATTCATCATCATCAACACCATCATCACCAAATGTATCATCATCATCAAAATCATCACCACATTTAGTATATTCAGATAATCCAAATAATAATAATAATAATAACACTAATAATAAACAAGAATTATATTCAATTGATATTAATAATAATTCAAGAATTATATCATCACAATCAAAATCATCAGGAGCATTATTACAAAAACAAAGATGGGATGGTAATAATAATAGATCATCGTCACCAGATGATATTTATCAATTATTAGCAGAACAAAAATTAACAGAACAAATGATTTGGTGTGGTCATCCAGATTTATTTCCAATTATTCATCAATATTCAGATTTATTATCATCATCTACAACAGCAAATTCAAATAATTCAGGTAATATATTATCAATTAATTTACCATTATCAAGTGAATTTGGTGATATTAAAAAAAAGAGTTATAAAATTGGTAAAAAGTTAACAATTGCACAAACTGTAAATTTAATTTGTAAAAAACAATCAATTAAAGAACCACGTAGATTTTGGTTATCAACATTGATGGGATGTATTTTAAATGATGATATGTTATTATCATCATATGGTTTTGGAACATTTTTCGATTCATGGGAATTATCATTGGTATTGAAACAACAATTTACAGATAGAGTTTTAATTGATTTACCATTGGATAATTTTGGAGAATATGTAGTTGATTTTCAATTACCACCACTTAAACAATTTGGTGGATTAAAAAAAAAGAGAATAAAGGTTGATTCATCATCTACAATCTCTGCTATAATTGGTCAAATTTGTAATAAATATAAAATTGATGATCCTGATCAATTATCATTAATTACAAATGATGAATTTCCATTGATATTGAATAACAATGCAACATTGGGTCATTATGGATTAGGTAATAAATTTACAACATTGGAATTATCAATTGTATTCACTGAATTGATACCACCATATTCATTAAGAAATAATAATGTACCAACATATGGTGCATTTCAAGTTGGTACTGTTGATCCAGTTCAATCAAAAGCTGTAATTATAGATTTGGAAAATAAACTTCAAGATCATTTGAAATTGGGTGAAGAAATGATTGTAAACATTAAAGATTTAGCTGCTGCATTATCAGAGAAACAACAAGAATTAAAAGATAAAGATCAAGAAATTAAAGAAAAAGAACAACAACATTTCACCGTTATGAATCATATTGAAGAAAAGTTAACTAAAATTAAAGTGAATGTAACTGCTGAACGTGAAACTCATTTAAAACAAATTGCTGATATCAAGCAGGAAAAAGAGGTATTATCAGACACAATTAAATCTTTAAAAGCGCAATTAGAAGAATTAAATAGTAAACTATATCAAGAAAGATCTGCAAACACTGAAAGTACAATCTCTTTTAATTTTAAATTATCATCACTTCAAGAAAAGTATGATTCACTCACTGAAGAAAATCAAGAATTACAATCATCACTTAAAGATACTGAAGATAGATTAGATCAATTACATTATCAAAAACAAGATGATAATCAACGTTTAGAAAAAGAGAAATTTGAATTGGTTCAAAAATATGAATCAATCATTAAAAATTTACAAACTACCTATGAAGATAAAATTAAATCAATTTTTGATCAACAACAACAACAAGAAAAAGAACAACAAGAAATTACAAATAGAATATTTAATGATATTGAATCAAGTAGTAATAGTAGTAGTAGTAAAACTAATACAATTGATCAATTATTATTAAATACAAATATTTCAAGTGATAATAATACTAATGGTGGATTTAGTTCAATCGAAAGAGAACAATTATTATCAAGTGTATCAAGATTAAATCAAGAAATTACTGATCGTGATGTAATTATCAAACAAGTTTATCCAAAGAAAATTCAAAATTTAGAATCAACAAACAAGAAATTAGATGAAAAATTAAAAGAATCAGACAATGTTAATCAACAATCAAAACAAACAATTGCATTGAAATCATTGGAAATTACAGAATTACAACGTCAAATTGAATTATTAAATCAAAATAACAAAGATACTCAATCAAAATTAGATTTCATTGATAATCAACACAAGGAAGAAGAATTGAAAAATAGAAAATTACTATCAGATATTTCAAATGTTAAAAATTTATATGAATCTCAATTATTAATATCTGAACAAAAACAAACTACAATTCAACAAATGGAACAAACTAGAATTGATTTAGAACTTAAATTTAAAGAACGTGAAGCTTCATTACTTTATGATATTCAAGAATTGAAAAAACCAAAACCTCCACCATTACCAGCATTTAAAGTAGTTGCTCCAAAAACACCAGATACTAAAAATGATAAATCAATTAATGATATTAAAAAGTAAGATTTTATAATATAAATATAAATATATTTAATTACATACTTATATATTCTAATTACTTTGATTTTTAATTAGTGGATTAAAACCAGTACCAAATTTACCACCACCAGTAAGAGAACATACAATTGCAACAGTTGCTGATTTATTATTTGTTTCAATGCAAAAAAGATTCCAAAGTATTCAAGGTCCTGATATTGAAAATTTAGATGATGATATTGATGACAATGATGATTATGAAAATAACTTTGATGATTAATAATGATATCATTTCAAAATAATAATAATAATAATAATAAAATTTAATTTAATATTACACAACAATCATACAAGTTGATTTATTTTATTTTATTTTATTTTTTATGTATTACAATCTGAAACAATTGTAAATTTAATTGTAAATTTATCTTTATTTGATATCCATCCTTTTTGTAATTCACTTGATTTTAAACAATTCCAACCTAATCCATTTATTGAATTAGTTTCACCTAATTTTTAAAAATAATAATAGTATTAGTAATATTAAATAATTACACAAATTTTAAATAAAATAAATTTACTTACTAGATAAAAATGATTGTTTTTTATTTTTAAAAGAACTATTTTCATTTATTATTGTAATATGTAAAGAAATATGTGATGTATTTATATCATCTGAATGATAAATAAATAATGCCACTACTTCATCAGTTTCAGAAATTTCATATTTTGGGAATAATTTAAACCATAGAGTATGATCACCAATATTAAAAGGTTTTGAATCTATTCCAACATTTGCTTCATAATCTAATAATTTGGGAGCATTTGAAACTGACCAATGGGATTTAACTGAATTTTCAAATCTATCCAATCTACCAACTAATTTATCATATTTCTTATTTAATTCAAATAATTCCAATGATTTTTGATTTAGTTGTTCTGATTGTTGATCAATTTTATTCATCATATATATTAAATGTATTTGTTGTAATAGATGATTAGGTAATTCTGATCTTTCAATCATATCTTTACATCCAAATTCTTTAAATTTACATGGTACCATAGTTTTTGGACATTCATTATCAATATGTTGATCTAATTTATCTCTTTGAATACCAATAAAACATTGATCACATTTAATTATCTCTAATAAACATTGTTTATAATGAATTTTTATTGTCTTTTTTAAAATATCATTCCTTTTACAATAATTACATTTTATTATTGCATTTTCACAATCTTCTTTGTGTTCTTCTAAATATGTTGATTGCACCATTACATTACAACCATAAAATGGACATGGTTCAAATAGTGGTGGTATTTCACCTTCTTCATAAATACTATCTGTACTTTTATCTTTTTCAATTATATTATTATTATTATTATCTGTATCTGTTTTTGAATAATCCATTATTAATTTATTGTTTTTTTCGTTGAGAATTCTTTAACTTTTTTTCATGAAAAAAAAAATTAAAATTTAAAAAAATTATTAATAAAATTTTATTTTTATAAAAATAAACGTGTTTGTTCTTCATAATGTATAATATAAAAATTGGCAATTTAAATGAACAAGATAAAAAAAAAATTAGAGAATTGATAATATTAGCATTCAAAGATGCTGAACATTCAGATGGGGATGAACAAAATTTAGTTGAAAGATTAAGAAATGAAAAGGAATTTAATGATCAATTTGAAGTAATAGTAACAACAGATGAAGAAAACAACAACAATCATAAAATTATTGGATATGCTTTATTATCAGAGATATTAATAATCAATAATGATCAAGGTCAACATAGTACAACCACTGCAGTTTGTTTAGCTCCAATTGCAGTATTACCAGAATATCAAAGAAAAGGAATTGGTAAATTATTAATGAACTCTATTGAATCAATAGCTATAAAATATAAATATCCTGCAATTTCAATATTGGGTAATCCACTGTATTACAATAAATTTGGATATATTGAATCAATTAAAAATTATAATATAAATCCACCTTTTACAGTACCATCAGAATGTTATCTAATCAAACCATTATATGAAAATTCTTTAAATAATATAAATGGTACAATTAAATATCAAAAATCATTTGGTTTATAGTTGTAGTAGTAGTAGTAAAAATAAATAATATGTTTTTTTTATGTCGACATTAAAAAATGAAAGTTTTTCTTTTTTTAATTACCACATTTTCGGAAAACTACTTAATTTAAAACGTAAAATTTTTTTATATTAAAATATATAACCCCAACCAAAAAAAAAGATTTAAGTTGTTAATATTTTTTCGCAGTTAAATTAGTCAACAAAGATAATCTGTGGGTTAATATTAATTTTAAAGATAAATTTACAACCAGCGAAAATCACCCCTACCCAAAAAAAATAAAAAAATAAAAAATAATTAAAATTTAATTTGCACACCACAAATTAATATTATTTATTTGAAAATTATTTTTTAAAAAATTAAACTTTAAAAGAAAAAAAAATAAATAAACTGGATATACAATATAAAAAAAAAAAAAACAAATATGAATAATACAAGTAATAGTATTGATGATTATTTAACTGATATTTCAATTGGTTATCAAAAATCATTATCATTAAAAATAATAATTGATTTAAATATTCCTTCATTATTATCAAATGGACCAAAAACATGTAATGAATTATCAAAATTATTAAATGTTAATGAAGTTAATTTATATGTAATTATGCGTACATTATCATGTATTGGTATATTCAAAGAGGAAGAAACTCATGATAGATCATTTTGAAAATATAGAAATTTCAAGTAAACTAATTAAAAATGGATCAGAGGAAAATGATTTATTGAATATTTGTTTTACATTGAAATTTATTATTCATTTATTTCAAGATGATTTGGTATTAACCATTTTAAATAAGATTTCAAAATCAATAAACAGTGGTGGTTGTGTATATATTTTTGACCATGTTGTAACTAAAAATAAATCAACAGTTCCAATATATTTTGAATATCAAATGATTCATAATTATCATGGTAAAGAAAGATCTGAAAAAGAATGGTGTAGTTTAATAGACCAATCTGATTTTAAAATTAATAAATTCCAATCAATTCCAAATAATACTATCTCTTCAATTAAATTAATTAAGGAATAAATGAATGATAAAATAAATAATAATAAAGTTTTTTTATTTATTTTTTTATAAATATATAAAAGCATTGCAATTGATGACATTATTGCAATAAAGAAACAACTAATTAAAATTTGACTAGATGAACTATCTGATTCACTACCTGTGGTAGTTGATTGAGTTTGAGTTGGTGTTGGTGTGACTGCTGCTTTAATACATTTTACATTAAATTCCTTCAAATTAATATTGGATCGGAACATTTGTTATATCATTTAGACAAATTTGTATATTTAAGAACAATAGAAATACATAGTTATAATTATGGTGCAATTGATTTAAAAAGAATTATATTTCCAAAGTCACTTAATCACATTATGTTTTCAGGTGCATTCAAAAATCAAATTTTACCACTACCACCAACATTAAAAAAATTAACATTTGGTAATAGACAGGTTTTGGAAATAAATGATATTGGTAGTTTAGGTTATTTATCAGAACTTCAACATTTAGATGTTAGAATTTGGGAATATACAAACGACACTTTTCTTTTTATTTCAAATCTTTTTGGTAAATTAGAAACATTGACCGTAAATTCATCTGAAGAAATAATTAAATTAATTTATTTTACACATGGTGATAAAGTTTTATAGATTCAAAAAATAAATAAAACAAGTTATAATTTCTTTTTTTTTTTTTTTAGAAGGGTTAATATATAAAGATATTTAATTTTAAAAACATATTAATGAAATGTCAATTTAAATTTGATTTTACATTACTATATAACACATTCACACATAACATCACTCACACATACAATTACAAGAACAATTACATCAATAATGTAATGTAGGTTCAAGAAAAATTATATAAAACATATAACATAAAAAAAGAAATAACAAATCATTTAAATCAACAACCAAGATTTTGTATAAATTTTATTTTTTTAGGTTGTACAATTATCTTAATTGAATTAAAGGTGATATATAAATTGAATCAAGTACATGAGTTGCTGCTTCACTAAATAATGGTTTTAATGGTAATTCAAATGGTACGCCCAGATGAATTTATATCATTTTGAAAATTTAAACAAGCAGTTAATCAATCTAAAATATCACCAGAAAGGGCAACAGCATAGAGATTCAGTTCAATCAAGCGGGTAATCCTTTTCCAATACATGATAAACGAATTTCTTGAATATTTCTTCTAATTGATTCTTTATAATATTCATTTGAATCATAAACAACAATTACCTTATCTTGACCTAATGAATCATTGAGATTAGTTCCATTAATTCTTTTGAAATCACGATATTCATTTAAATATGGTTGGATTTTAATTGCCAATGATCTACCTTTTTCTGTAAATGCACAAACTCCATCATGTGTAAAATAAATTAATTTCCTATCTAAATATTGTTGTATTACCATTTGCATTATCGCTATATACAGTTCTAACTTTACTAATTTGGTATATTCCAATTTGTATTTAAATTTGGTAATGATTTTGATTTATTTGGTGATGGTGTTGTTGGTGATGTTTCTTTTTTATCATCATAACCACCATAATAGTTATTATTATTGTTACTATTATTGTTGTTTTTATTATTATTGTTATTATTATTGTGAAGGGTGTTGTTGAGTTTTATTATTTACATGTATTGATTTAACTTGTGATGATGATACTGATACTGTTGTATTTGATTTGGTAGTTTGTGGAGATGGGTTTTTTATTTGTATATTACAACTTATGGATGTGCTTTATTCTAAATTTAACAACTACCTTTATTCGGATGTGTGATACATTTTTACAATTCTTTTTCAACATTTGTTACTACTGTAACATTTGATTCTTTTCCTTATTATCTTGCATCATTATCTAATTGAGTATTGTTGAATTTCAATGATATTGATATTGCTCTTGCTGTAATTATACTACCGCTATATCTTCTTGCTAAAACAACACTATCAAGTGAACAAGAAAAGTTATGATTTATAAATTTTAATTTATTTATTATTATTGGAATGGTTGAGGATAGAACATATATAAGCGGTTTGTGTGTAACTATTTATTGAATTGCAATTGGTACACAATTAACAAGTTGTTTAGTTCTTTTGCTTTAAATGAAATCTTTAAAATGTTTTGATGGTTTTAATAATGTTGATTAATCTTGACTTTGGTTGTACACTAAACAATTTACAATTGAGTAATATGAACAAAATGAAAGAATTTTTGAAATTCTAATTCTGAATTTCAAAATACTCTCCTTGCTTGATTACTACACCACTTGAAAATTTAAATATTCTACCATCTGTAATAATTTTAACATTTTTAATTATGGTTGGAAAATCACCCACTACAATTGATGTATCATTTAATTGTTGTTGAATTTCATCAAATAATTTAAAGAATAAATCAACCTTGATTATTCATTTCATTCATTACTGTATCATTATAATTATCAACATTATTATTATTATTATTTACTGTAGCTGAATTACTAATTGATGAAGACATTTTTAATGTAAATTTATTTATACGTATAAAATATGTACTCTTTTTTCGTTTTACGAAATTTTTAAAAAAAAATAAAAAAAAAAATTTTTTTTTTTTTTTTTTTTTTACCCTTTTATAGGGATTTTTGATGTAACAAATACCGTACTAAGATTAATATTAATAGAAATTTAATATACTACTCATTTAAAAAAGAAATAATGTTTGGTAAATACCCAATCCAAACCAAAAACATCATTTTAAATTAAAAGTTAAAAGAATTAGATTCTAGGTGAATTTTGAATAATGATAACTTGTATATTAAAACACTAAAACAATGTGATTTTCCAATTGGTTGATAATGAATGGATATGATAAAGAATTATTCCATAAACTGTTATTAAATTATTTATATCACATCCACATAAATGTGTACACTTTCTATATTAGATCAAATAAGATCATGTAAATTTTGACATAGCTTCCGCCCAATCACTAAAAATCAATACAAAATAAAATACCCTGTTCTTTTTTTTTGTGTATCCTATCTAATATCTGTATGTTGCTGTATATCCATGTCTCTACATTTTGATGTTTGTTTGTGTGTTTTTAATATGTAAATTTTGATATAACTTCCGCCCAGTTATATAAGTATATTCAAAGTAAAATTTTAAAACCTGTAATCTTCTATCTCTTTGTAAATTTGTTATGATTTGAAAATTTAATAAAAAAATAAAAAAAAAAAAAAAAAAAAAAAAAAAAAAAAAATCAAAAAAAAACGTTTTTGTGTGAAAGAGAATATTTATTTTTTTTGTTTTTACTGTTATTTTTATATGATGTTATTACATTTTTTTTTAGTTATTATTATATATCTTGAGTAAACTATACCTTAAAGAATTAAATCCAAGCAAACTTTTAACCTATCAATTCTATAAATTCTGTTGCTTCCATCAAGTTTATTGATATAAACTTTATAGAGATGACTTAATTTTTCAGTGAAAAGAGCATCAATTTCATCTTGTGGTTTGAGTGATAGTTCATCGGGAGTAAAACCAATTAAGACTTCAACAATATCACCTGTCATTACAACAGAGATTTCATTGTTATTATAATCTGAAAGTTTAAATTCCATATTATAAATATATCCACATCCATCATTTGTATGTAATTCACACCATGGCAACCCTTGATAACTTTTTTACATTTTTTACAACCATAATATTTCCAATTTGGTCCAATTTTAACTGTAGAACCTTTACCTTGAGGTGTAAGAGTAGAAAGGTAACCAGTAGTTCCATAAAATATTTGACTTTTTCCACCTGGAATGTAATCATCAGAATCTTGATCATCCAAATTATTAATTTCACCAATTGATAATTCAGTTACATGTTCAGGTTTAATATTGAGCGAATTTGAAAGGTTGATAATATGAATTTCACCACTTGAATTTGCAAATTGATTAATTATAGCGGTATCTGGAATGAAATGGGGATTAATGTAATATGTTGAATAGGATTCAAATGAAAGTGAAATACCTTTGAAATTTGTAACTTTTGCACGTTTGACCATAATTATATCACTTTGTCTAAAAGTACTACGCATTCTATTGGCCTCTTTATCCCAAAATATAAGTTTAATTGAATGTTTACTATCATCAAAAATGGTAACGGAAAGTCTATCACGGGTACCTTGATTTCTTTTTATTTTTATAGATATTTCACTAATTGATCCAATTACATCAACATTTGCATCATCTATGTTGATACTATTAATTTTGGTTAACTTGTAATCACTTGATCCACTATTTTGTTCTTGTTGTGTGAATAGAAGTGGTGATCTATATGCAGAAGAATGAGGTGATGAATGTGGTGATGTATGTGATTCCTTTTTTTTCTTTGCTTCAATTTTATTTAATTCATCACTGTCAAAAGGTGATTCTACTTGTTTTAGTTGTGCAAGTAGGTGTGATGCACGTAATTTCTCTTTTTTTGCTTCAATTTTATTTAATTCATCACTGTCAAAAGGTGATTCTACTTGTTTTGGTTGTGCAAGTTGATGTGGCGATGTAAGTGGTGATGTAGCTGTTTGAAGTCTATGTGGTGATGTAGGTGGTTCTAGTCTAAGTGGTGACGGATGTTGTGGTAGTCTTTTTTATTTGTTATCTAAAATATTGATCACAATAAACACACTGGTATTATTCATATTGAAGACATATTTAAAGATTGAATTGATTTATTAATAAAATTATATACATTTATTATTACATGGATTTTTTTTTTCGTTTTTAAAAAAATTTTAATCATCATTTGTTATTAATCTCACTGGTGTAAATATCTACAAATAATTTATATTTATTCAAATACACACAACAATTCAAATGGATATGTTTTTTATTTGTTTTTTATTTTTTTATTAATAGAGAGAAAAAAAAATTTCTTAAATAAAAACTTTTTTCAGATATTTTTTAATATTTTTTTTAATGTGGATAACAACATACAAAATGCAACATTTCAGTGATTGTTGTATTGATCACTTTGATGCAACAACACATTAATATTTAATAATGCAACATCTCTCATTATACAAAAGTAAATCATTTCATTTTTCATTTTTGACAGCATCAAAAAACTAAAATATTTATGGCTACACCCAGTAAAATACCACGATACCCTAGATTAGTCAAATCATTAGAATCAATACACAAGAATCATTCAAAAACCAATACAAAGTTACACCGAAAAGGAAATAAAGTTAGAAATTATACACATAAAAATTATTGATATTTTTTTTCAAGTGTAATTTAAAGACCATCATGTATTGAAATGGTCCTATTATTATTTTCATGAATGGGTATTAAATTACAACACCAACTCATTATCAATTTATAAATCTAAGCATCCCAATTCTTTTTTTTTTAACCAGTATTTTTTTAAATAACCAAACCTATAACCAGATAATAAATATTTTGAATTACTTCGCATTTTGAAAAACCAATTATTTATTAAAAAAAGTAATTTCTTAACGTTTTTTGGCAGCAACACCAACAGTTCTACCACGACGACCAGTAGTCTTGGTTTTTTGACCTCTAACACGAAGACCGAAATGATGTCTAACACCACGATGGGCACGGATTTTCTTTAATCTTTCGAGATCTTCTCTGAATTTGACATCAATTTGATTGGCAAGACATTGACTGAATTTACCATCTTTAATATCTCTTTGTCTATTGAGGAACCAAGTTGGGATATTGTATTGTCTTGGGTGATTCATGATGGTTGTTAATCTTTCAACTTCTTCTTTTGAGAGTTCACCAGCACGTTTTGACATGTCAACATCAGCTTTTTTACAAACTAAATTGGCGAATCTACGACCAACACCTTTAACACAGGTTAAGGCGTATTGGATCTTTCTACGACCATCAACATTGGTGTTGTAGATACGAATTATATGCTGGAATTCACCGTTGAAAACTAATGCCTGAGGGATGGATGTGATAATTGATGATTGGTTGTGGTTGGTTATTGATTGGTTGTTGATTTGTTGTCGATTTGTGATAGATTGTTGAATTGAAATGTCATGATAAATTAAGGTTAGTAATCATTCATAACTTCGTCCCAACAAACATAATAACAGATTGAAGAGATAAAATATAGATAGATATAGTATATGTAGACACTCACTGAAGACATATTTGTGTAGTAATTATAAAATTCCAAAAAGACGGAAAAAAACTGACATGAATTTGTTTTTATCAAAATTCAATTTTTTTTTTTTTTAATTTTTATTTTTTTTTTCCGAACAGAAAAACGTTCACATAAACTTCTGACACAACAAAATATTTGAAGTAAATAATATATTACAACATTAAATATTATTAAATCTCCAATCAATCAATTATCACATTCATCACCAGACATTAGTTTTCAACGGTGAGTCCAGCATATAATTCGTATCTACAACACCAATGTTGACGGTCGTAGAAAGATCCAATACGCCTTAACCTGTGTTAAAGGTGTTGGTCGTAGATTCGCCAATTTAGTTTGTAAAAAAGCTGATGTTGACATAAATTCCGCTCCACATAAAGTGTATATCCAAATAAAATTTTAAAATATACATTTTTGCACCATAAAAAAATAATCACATCAACCAATAAAAAAATAATATGTCACCATTAATAGCTGTTAGAATATTAGTTCTGGTACAAACATTATAACTACATAGTATTAAACATCATATCCAAAATATATTATTGATCATTGGTATTTTGAGATGAAACAAATAAATTTATAATTATTTAATACATTTAAAAAATAAAAAACACAAAAAAGTTTGATAGTTTAAATAAATTTAAATTATTGGTATCAATATTTAAAAGATAAGTTATTATCACATTATGATTATAAATATTCAAATTGGTTAAAAAAAATAAATAAATATTCAAAATGTTTATCAATATTAAAAAACAACATATCTTTAATTAATTTACAAATAAAATGAAAAATATAAATTGTTTAAAAATTAAATGTAATATTTTGTAACTTTGTTTATGTGTAATGTTTAATCGGATATGGTTCATTTCAATGGTTAATGTGCACAGTTTACAAAAATTATTTCTGCATCACAATTCTTTTTTTGTGTTTTATATAAACAGTTTCCTATATTTGTTGATGTGCAATAAATTTTTTTTAAAAACAATTCAAATAATCATTGGTCAATAAACGTGTAAACAGTGATATTACATTTATTTGTATTCAGTGTTGAAAACTTTTTTACAGTGATTTAAAATTTAATATGGAGTGTCGGTAAATTTTTAAAATGATAAAATATTTAATTTTTATTAATTTTTTGAAAATATCTGATTTTTTTTTTTTATTTTTCAAAAAATCAATTTTTTTTTCATTATTGCTCATACAAATACAAAAGTGCCAATTAATCGATTAAATTTGAATTAAATTATTTAATTTCTTTGGTGTCAATCCTTTGTATTTTTTATCGATATAAAATGGAGAATTTTTTATTATTTTCATCACTATCCAAACAAACATTGCAACTGCAATAGCTTCTTCCTAGCCTGCTTTCCAAATTCAAATACAAATTCAAATAATCCTCTTGTGCTACCACTCATAAAAAATGGAATACATCAACCCAAACTTATATAGTGATGATGAAGATAATATTATCAATATTTATTCATACACTGCTACTGCTCATACCAAACAAATCTCTGTTGTCAATAAAACTAAACCTTCCAAAACAATTGTTGGTAAAAGAAAAAGAAATAATAGAGCTCCATCATCAACCATATCAATAACAACGATGAAGAAACCTCTTACACTGTAGCCACACCAGTCACTAGAAGATCAATTCACTTTAAAAGATTTCAAAGAATATTAAACTACGATGATGAAGGATTCATTGATGAATGTGGTAATATCGATATTATTGGTATTTCAGATACAGATATAATTATACCTATTGTACAACAAACTCCACCACAACATATAACCATATGCCATAATGTAACGGATGATGAAAATGATCATGAACAAACAACAAACAACAGATCGCACTCAAAAATAAATAAAAGACCGACAATATCAAATGAACAGTTAATCCATTCAAATTCAATCAATATATAGTTAATAAATTTATAAAATAAATTGTAAATTAAAACTGTAAAAATAGGCTAGCCATTTATATAAAATCATACAAAACATTGTAAAAAGTTAATAAAATAAAATTCAACAAATGCACACCCTGGTGATAATTATTATTTTTTAGTTTATTCATGCATTAAATATATTATATATCAGGTTATTATTAATATTTCCATGAAGCTCATATAAATTAATGCGACAAAAAAAACATTTTTTTCTTAATTTTTATAAACACCAAAAAAATTGAAAAGTGAGAAATTTTTTTTTTTTTGATGTCTCACACATCATAATAATATGGATAATAATAATAATAATAATAATAGGAATAATAATGGTATTGGTGAATCATTATTTTGGAAAGTGTTTTCAAATATATATTTATTGAAATACATAATAAATACAATCCACACAACAGAATGGGTTATATATGATGATCATAAAGAAATTAAGAAAAATAACAGATATAAATTCAAGGAGATCTTTTCATTGGATTGGATGATTGAATATAAACAATATCCATTATTAAAGAGTAAAATTGAATCTGGTGATTTTATTCATTTTAATGTAGAAGATATTGATTTCATTTTTAATAAAATTTCAACATTATCCAAAAAAGAAGAAATAGCAGTAGACTCCACTGATAAAAAACAACAAGAAAAGTTATCAAAATTGAAAATTGAAAAACAAGAACAACTAGATTCAATAAATCAAATATTAAAAATGTTTATGGAAAAGAAAAGAATTGAATTTGAAATTTGTGACCTTACAAAATTAGCTGTAAATTATAATTGTTTAGATGCATTAAAACTTTTCACAAATGAGCCATATTCAATTACTGTATACCCATCAACATTTGAATCAGCAATTTTAAAATGTCATCCATCAATTGTACAACACTTGTTATCATTAAATCAATTTAACTTTGTAACCGATGAAATTAAAATCAAATCATTAAAACTTGCTTCTCAAAATACATTGTATCGTAACGAAATGGTTGAATTTATATTGGATAATCCAAATTTATATCAATTACCACAATTGGGTGCGATATCAAATAAAGAATATTGTATTTCTTTCAAAGATTTCTTTAAATTGAAAAGTTTCACTGTAAAAAGTAAATTAATGGATATGATATCTAGAGATAATATGATTGGTTATACATTTTCAACTGTTAAAGATTTAAAAATTACTCATACATTTGAAGAGATGTTAATATTATTAAAAATTCATTACAAATATGTAAAAACACCACAAGATTTATCAAAAGTTTCAAATGATGGGTTTCCATTACCATTAAAGCAAAGTATTGACAAGATTATTAAAAAGTATGGTGATAAACATGAAAATAAAGATATTAAATTTAAAGAATTGGTTAAAATTTTAATTATTGAATTTAAATCATTAAAACTGTACAGTGAATTCATTATCAAATATAAAGACTCAATTGATGAGTATCACAATGATGGATACCGATCAATTTATAAAAAAAAAGGTGACCTACTTTCAATTTTTAGATATATGGGAATTAATGGTTTTAATGGTTTGAATAATCAAGAATATTATAAAAATCATCTTAATAAGTGTATGGAAAAAATAGCAAGTCAGCGTATTGAATATTATCCATTACTGGATTTAATTGAAACAAAATCTGATGGTAGTAAAATATTAAATATTAATAATAAAAGTGTAATTGATTGGTTGGTAAAAAGTAATTTCACATTGGTTAATTCATTTATTTCAAGACATACATCAGTTGAGTTCTCTACAGTTGAATTATGGAAATATGCATTTAATAATAAAATCAAAATAACAAAATCAAAATTAATTACAGATGGTTTCACATTAACAAATTGTTTTAATCAAGCAATTAAAGAATGTGATATTAAAACATTGGAAGAATTAGAATTACATTTTGGTAAATATGATAGAGATAAAGCAAAATTACAATTACCAAATGATGAATCAAAAATTCAAATGTTAATTAAACATTTCAACAAAACAAATTACAAAGGATTTCCAATGCCATTCATTTATGTGTTTTTTAAAATTGCTTTAATCAATGTACCAACAATTTCACTTTCAAATGTTAAAATTGATTTTGCTTTAAATTTAATTGTTGAAATATCAACAAATTTCCTTGCAAAGATTATATTGGCTTTGGATTTTAAAATGACAGAAATATTTATCAATAATATAAAACATATATTATTGAATGAAGAACAACTTGAAGAATTTATTTTTGATGAAAGAGAAATGTTTGATTCAGAAAATTGTGTATATTTTCATTTTGATTATGATGCAAATGAATTGGTTTCAATAGTTGGTAAATTAATGAATAAATTCAATTCAAGAGAAATTTTACAAAACAAAGAAGATTATCAAAATGAAATTCAATCATACCAAGCGATATTCAATTACTATTTTCAAACTATAATTCAAATTGAATTCGTTACATTGGATAGTGTATTGTCAATTCATAAATTATTGATTGATAATTCATTCACAATTGATCATACACTTTTTCATTCATTCTATTATCTTCAATTACGTGATCCAAAATTAATCAAATATATTCTATCTAGACCTGGTTATAAAGAATTTTTTGACCACGAACAAGTTGATGTATTTTCAGCAACAGCTATCTATTCACTTGGTCGTGATGATGTATATAATGGATTCAATCTTTCAAAACATTTAAACATTAATCAATTTACATTTGATTATATATTGGGTGTTATAGATATTGATATTTATAATGATAATAAAAGAATATTCAAACATTCATTTGATAATATCCTTGGTAAATTGGTGACACAATTATCAATTAATTTAGCATCAACTGAAAAACAAATTACAAAAGATTTCTTTAATGAATCTTTAAATGCAGATTTATTATATTTCATGATTATCAGAAGAATTGATTTATTCTTTTCACATTTAGAATATATTTCAAGTAAATTAGAAGAATCAATTAAACCAGAATATAAAGATAAAATTTATCAATTTCCAATAAGATATGAAATTTATAATTCACCATCAACTGAATTATTACCAACAAGTACATTATTTCAAAATTGTAATAGTAGACCAAAATTATATTTATCAAAAACTAAAGTCAAGAAAGATTCATTATCAATTCTCTGTACAAAATATTCAAATGCATTTAAATCCTCTGATGAACTTATTGAATTAGTTGTATTGGATATGGATATTCAAGATATACAAAGATTTATTGAATTTAATTGGGGTGTTTCTCAACTTCATAATAAAATTTTCAAAATATCAATTTGGTTTAGTAGATATGATATTTCTAAATTCATATTGGATAATTATTCAATTGAAATTTTCAGTTTACCATTATTCCCAGGAGTTTCTTCTCATTATAACCACCATGGCGAATTTAAATTTATTACTGAAAATTATTTACATAAAGTATCAAATCTTGAACCATATGTTAATACATCATATCCATTAATTTTCATTAACCAATTAATTCATCATTTATCAAATAGTAATAATCAAAATGATTATGATCAATTCATTTTATTACCATCAACTCAACAATTGGTTATAGAGAAATTGATAATTGAATTATATGATAATTCAAAAAATATGGTAACTGATAAATCATTTACAGATTTTGATAAAATGAAACAATTGGAATTACAATTACAAAATAAAGAAATTCAATCATTTATTAAATTAAAATTGGATATATTCATTCAATCAAAATTATCAAAATTAGAAATTGAAAAAGATCAACTTGTAAATGAATATTTAGATCAAGATGATAATATGTTTAATGAATCATTTAATAAAGGTGATATAATAATGTGTAATTTAATATTAAATTGTTATCCATCAATTTTTAAAATTACAAAACAATCAATTAAAAAAGTAATTGGTAATGGTAGAATTCATATCATTAAATATTTTTACAATCAAGATAATTGTAAATTATTAATTAATAATTTTCAATCTGATATAGAATTATTTGATTATCTAAAACAACAATTATTAATTCATATCGATTATAAATATGATTTAAATTGGTTATAAATAATAAAAAAATAAAATAATAAAAAAGAAAGCATTATATAAATGTGGTGGGTTTTTATTATTATATTTTTTTAAATTTTTAAAAGATTTTACATAAATTTTTACCTAAATTTGCACCTGCTAAACCATCATCTTTTACAGTTTCTATTGTTTCATTCTTTTTTGTTGTTGTTCTAATTCCTCTTTCTATAAATCAACATATATATTCTAAATTTGATTTTGATTATATTTTTTATACTGCAGTATAGTTTGTATGTTAATATTAAAGATTTATTATTTCTGATGATAGATATTGTGAAGTCAAGTATTGAGGATATCAAGTAAACTATTTTTAAAAAGTTTAGTTTTTATGAATAAATAACTTTATATTGTAAACTAAACCTTTTAAATATATAATTTACTCATTACCCTCCCCTCTTTATAATTTTGAGTTGACTATGTAAATTAGTGAATGAATGAGAAGTGAGTAATTACCTTGAGCAGATTGTCTATAACCTGCTATTTATTGCTGCTACATGTGGCGGTATTACATTTGTTTAATTTACTTGATGTACATCTTTACTTGATGTTACCATTTAATTATTGTTATTTGATCTTGTTGATCATATTATTATTTTTCAGCAGAGTTCCTATCTTTAATTGAATTGAAACTTCAAATGATTGTTGATGATTATATTGATGATACTCTATTTGTTCCATCATCTAAATTGTTTTTATACTATAAAAATAGGGTATTAGTATTTTTGTTTTTAATAACTTGACATATATAATGAGTATTTGATACTTACTGTTGCTGAAATCATTAAATTATATTTCTTGATAACTGATAACTATTTAATTAAGTTGTATTTTTATGTTACCTTGTTTGTTTTCTCCTATATTTGAAAAGTATGACCCATGTTTACTTGGTTTTATCATTTAAATTTCTATAATCTATTATTTGTACCATTTATCTCCCTAGTTGATAAAGTTGGTTCTATTGTTTATTGTTTTAAATTTGATGAAATTCAATTTATCCATCAATATCCTATAATTTAATAAAAAAAAATGTTAACAATAACAATTTCTTTATCTAAATTATGATAATATATATGCATGTGTATTTACTTACTAAATATTGTTGTTGCTCAGTGAATCTAACACGTTTAACCGGTGTTGTTACATTTGGTAATAATTTAATTGGTTCAATAGTTTCATTACCACTAACTATTGCATTAAAAGTATTTTCCGTATTATATAAATTATAACACAATTTGAAGACTTCTTCAGTATCTTCTTGTACAAGACGCATATAATAATTTTGGTATTCTAATTCTATTTAATTGAGAAATTTGTGATAATAATTGTTGTTGTTTTAAATATTCTTTTTCTTCTTCTCTTTCTAATTGTTGTTGTTGAATTAATTGTTGCATTACTAATTGTTGTTGCATTTCTAATTGTTGTTGTGATTGTTGTTGTTGTTGAACATTATTAAAGATTGAAGATCTTGATGATGTTGCTGCTCTCTTTGAGTGTGGTTCAACATCATAATCTAAACTATTATCATCAGTCTATAATAAATTTATTAGGATTAATATGTGTTAGAAGATGGTTTACTATGTTGTATTTTAACCATGATACTATATATATATATATATATATATAAATAATATAAACATATATTATAGAACAATTAACACATACATCTTTTTCATAAACACTACCTAAACCTTCTGTACTCTTTTCATCATTCATTTCAACCTTTTTCTTGTAATTATCTTTAAATTCCTTTTCTGTCTTTCTAATTACATCATCAAAATTCTTTTCTAAAATTCTCTTTTTAATTATATCATCAATTGTTTTATTTGTTTCTTCTGTAATTGTTGGTGTTGCCTAAATAATAATAATAATAAATGGATTAGTATAAATTATTTATTATTAGTGTAGAGGGGTGAACAGTTGTTAAACTATATGTTTACATACTCTTTGTGTATGATCATAATCTAAAACTTCACCTAATAATGAATCCTTTGGACGTTCTTTTGATGAAGTTTCACCAACTAATGTCCAATCTTTTTTCTTTAAATTTGCTTGTTCAAGTTCTTTAATTCTAATTTGAATTCTTTGTGCTCTTTTTTGGAAACTTGATAATTCTTCTGGTGGTAATGTTGCTTCTTCAACTTCTTCTTCAACTGTTTCTTTTTCTTGTTCACTTTCATCTTGATCTTGTTCATCATCTTGGTCTTCACCATCGAAATCATCATCGAAATCATCATCATCTTCACCATCATAATCATCACCATCTTGATCTTCATCACTATTTAAACCATCCATTGGGAATTCATCTTCATCGTATTCATCCTCACCTTTTTCTTCTGGATTTGAAAAAAAGTCATCAAATTTCATTTTTGATGGATCAACAACTTGTTTCTTTGATTTTTTAGATTTATTTGCAGCTGATTCTTGTTTTTCACGTTCCATTTCATCTGCATTTTCTTCCATATATTTATCTAATAATGAATCCAATGCTCTTTCTTCATCATCCAATTCAACTTCTGGTAATTGTAAACCACCATCATCTTCATCAGAATCACCCAATTCGTCATCTTGATCATCATCTTCCTCTTCTTCTCTTCTTTGATATTCATTATCATCTTCATCATCTAAAAACTTTTCCATTTCTTTTGCATCGAAAAAATCTGCATTACCACTATCTTTTCCAAAAAATCCTTCACCAACATTATTCATTGATGATTTCTTTGTTGTTGCTGCTGTTGTTTCTTTTTTATTTATATTTTTATTTGGTTTCTTTTTAACTTCTTCTTCTTCATCTTCATCTTCATCTTCTTCTTCTTCACTTAAACTATCTTCATCTTTGAAATCATCTTCTAAATCACCATCTTCTTCTTGTGATGGAGTTAAATCATCTTCTAAATCACTTTCTTGATAATCATCATGCGCTGAATCAAAATCGTAATCTGATTCATCATCTTCATCTGATTGATCGTCGTTGGTAGTTAATATTTCTAATTCATCGGATGATTTTGCAAAATTATCTACTTTTGATTCCAACTCTTTTAGTATTGGATCATTATATAATTGAAGTTGAGCCCAAATTTGTTCACCATCAAATCCTTTTGTTACCAATGAATCTAATGCATCTGTTGGTTTCTCTGATATTAATGTTTCATTCTTTTTTGCTAATAGATATAAATTTGACATTATATCAGTCATTGAATTTTGAACTTTTGTAGTTGACCCAACAAAAATTTCTGGTGTATCATAAACTTTACTCATAAATGAGTCTACTTTATTTAATACATTTTTATCATTTTTTAATTGATTAACCATTATTTATGAAATAGTATAAATATAGATATATATAAATATAAATATACAAATAGTATCTAACAACAACTAATAATAACGAGAAAAAAAAAGTTTCGTTTTTTTATTTCAAAAATTTTTTTTTTTTTTTATTTTTATTTTTTTTATATATAATATATAAAAAAATATTTAATCATATTTATTTTTATTTCATTATATTCTGCACAACATTACATCTTTTATAAAACACATATACTTATTATTATAATAAAAGTATATTCAATTAATCTTTAGATATTTTATAAACCACGTTTTCGATCACTA
>JACAFY010007559.1:1968-27711 GCA_015252635.1 Dictyostelium capitatum
AAATTAGAAATAACCACCCCCCCAAAAATTAAAAAAAAACCGTTTGTAATTAAAAAAAAAAAAAAAAAAAAAAAAAAAAAAAAAAACTGTGTTGAAAAAAAATTTAATAGTTTAAGAGAGAGCATCTAAATATATCATTAAAAAAAAAAATATATTTGTACGATTGCATATTAATTATAATAATTATAAATTAAAAATCGTGAATAATCATCTGATTGTAACTATGAGCTTGTTCAAAGATATTTTCAAAATTCTGACCTAAAAAAAAAAAAAAAAAAAAAAATTAAATTAATTTTTTTTCATTTTTTATTTAAAGCACCAAATAAATGAATTCAATTTGTTACAAGACAGACATGTAACTCAATTAAAAAAAATGGTGCACCATTGCAACACCACAAACTATATAGTTCAATTTGTTGATCAAATTCTTCATAGGTTTGAAAATCATTTATAAATAAAAAGATTTGTTTTCCCCAAAGAATGGTTTTTAATGGTTGTTATCACAGGTATTGAGATATCTTTAGAAAAAAAAAAAAACAAATAATTATTTCAAAAAGATATATTTATTTTTCAATTGATTCTTTATATACATAAAAACATATATGGTAATATAGTTTTGATTTACCACAGTAATTGATTTTTGATAAATTTAGCGAACACCTATTTTATTTTTTTTTAAATTTTTTTTCAAATTTTTCTTTTTTTTTTTTTATATTTCGTTTTCATTTTTTTTTTTAATTAAACAAAATATATATATAAAATGTCAGAAACAAAACCAGAAGAAGTTTCAACTGGTGTTGAAACTGCTGAAGAAAAAAGCAAAGGGTAATAACAATAATTATAAATATATAAAGCAAATATATTCATGATCATATCAATATTAATATATTTACAAATTTTTTTGATCACTAGTGCATTAAAAAAAGAACAAAAAAAATTAGAAAAAGAAAAAAAGATTGCAGAAGCAAAAGCAAAGAAAGCAGCAGAAAAAGGAGAAACTGGTGAAAATAAACCAGCTGCAGTTAAAAAAGAAGCAGTTGTTGAAGATAATAGTAATTGGGGTGAATTGGAAGTTAATCGTTCAAAAGAAAAGATCACAAGAGAATGGACAGAAATTTCAACATTAAATAATGAATCAGTTGGTAAAAAAGTATTAATTAGAGCACGTGTTTCAACTAGTCGTTTACAAGGTGCAAATTTATGTTTTATTCAATTACGTGATGGTCTTTACACAGTACAAGCAGTTGTTGCCAAAGGTAATGGAATCAATTCAAAATCAATGATCAATTTTGCAGGTACAATCACTAAAGAATCAATTGTTGATGTACAAGCAACTGTTGTAGCAACAAGTGTACCAATTGAAAGTTGTTCACAAAAAACAGTTGAACTTTCAGTTAGTTCATTGTTTATTGTTTCAAAATCATCACATCTTCCATTACAAATTGAAGATCTTTCAAGAGCACAACCAATTCTTGATAAACAAGATGAAGAATTAAAACAATTGGAAGAACTTCTCAGATCAACTACATTGAATGAAACAGAGAAATCCGAATTGGAAAAGAAAAAAGGTGAAGTTATGAAATTTGTAAATGTATCACAAGAGAAACGTTTGGACAATAGATCATTGGATTTAAGAGTACCAGCACATCAATCAATTTTCCGTATTCAATCTGGTGTTTGTACATTATTCCGTGAACAATTATTAAGTGAAGGTTTCATTGAAATTCATTCACCAAAAATCATATCAGCTGCTTCTGAATCTGGTGCATCAGTTTTCAAATTAAACTATTTCAATACCCATGCTTACTTGGCACAATCACCACAACTTTACAAACAAATGGCAATTTGTGCAGATTTTAACAAAGTATTTGAAATTGGTCCAGTTTTCCGTGCTGAAAATTCAAATACTCATCGTCATCTTACAGAATTTGTAGGACTTGATCTTGAAATGACATTCAAAGATCATTATCATGAAGTATTAGATGTATTAGATCGTACAATGACTAGTATTTTCCGTGGTTTAGAAACTCGTTTCGCCAAAGAATTGGAATCTGTAAATGGTCAATATCCATTTGAACCATTCAAGTACACTTATCCATCACCACGTTTCACATTTGATGAGGCAGCAGAAATGTTGAATTCATTGGGTGAACCAGATTACGTTGTTCAAAACAATGATTTTTCAACTCGTCAAGAAAAACGTCTTGGTAAAATCATCAAAGAGAAATATGGTGTCGATTTCTTTGTCGTTGATAAATTCCACGTTGAAGTACGTCCATTCTATACTATGCCTGATCCAAATAATCCAAAATGGTCAAATGCATACGATCTTTTCATGAGAGGTGAAGAAATTTGCTCAGGTTCTCAACGTATTCATTGTCCAATTGAATTGGAAAAGAATGCTCGTTCACTTGGTGTTGTAATTGAAGATATTCAAGGTTACATCGATTCTTTCAAATATGGTTGTTCACAACATGGTGGTGGTGGTGTTGGTTTAGAACGTGTTGTTATGTTATATCTTGGTCTTGGTAATATTAGAAAATCATCATTTGTACCACGTGATCCAACTAGACTTACTCCATAAAATAATAAATCTCCAACACATACTTATATGGTAGTATATTAATGTTTTTAAAATAAATCATATATATTATACAATTACAATTACACGTACATATATATATTAATTAATTACACAAGTATCATCAACAGCTGTAGTTTTTATTTAATTAATTTTGAATTGAAAATCTTTTTATATTTGAAATTAATGAATTACATTTTGGACAAGTAAACGAAGAGTCAATCATACAAGATGTTTTTATACAATAATAACAAAATAAATGACCACAATCTGATGAATATGGAATACTAATTGGATCATTTTGACATATTGGGCATTTACCTTGAACCATTTGTTGTTGTTGAATTAATAATTGTTGTTTTTGTAATTGTTGTAATGAATCACCACTACCACCACCATTGTTGTTACTTCCATTATTTCCATTATTGAATGAAGTTTTAATTAATAAACGATAGAGGAATGATTTAATTCTATCAATGTTTATTAATGGCATAATGAATAAAATGAATTCAGTGAAACCATGCCACACTAATAATCTATTCATATATTCAAATGAAATATTTCTAGATAATGTTGGATGAGCATATACCAATCTCATATGTAATATACGATTTACCAATGTTACATATTTACCATCATATAGAAAAGTAAGGAAATTTAATAATGATAATGCTTTATATGCACCTTCACCAAAATTCATTATATTCCATAATATTTTTCTATAATCATTTGATGGTTGTTCACTCCAACCATTATTAATTGAATATCTATTTAATCTATTCCAAAACCATTCACCACCAATATTAATTAATCCACTTAACCATTTTTGTCTCATTGTTAATTTATTTAATTGATCTGCTCCTCTAATTGGATCAAATGCTTTTTCATTTCTGTATGTTAAATTTTGTAATTGATTACCATATGTTGTACCAAGATTAAATATTGATAATTTAAATATAATTGATTTTAAAATTAAATTAATTTCTGGTTGAAATTTTTGAATAAAGTTTGGCTATATATTATTGGTAATAACATTAGTATAGTGTAGTTATTATTTGTATATGAATGAATGAATGAATGAATGAATGAGTGTACATATACATACTCTAAAGAATGTAAATATTTTCATGAATTGTGATCTTAATAAATCTAAAATTTCGTCATCAAGCCTTGATGAATCTAATTGACTAACTCTAACTATATTTGTTGAAGGTCTTTTAACATTTAAAATTTGTTTATTTATATCCAGTATCTTTTCAATTTCAGTATTATATACTTTGTTCCAATCTGAATTTTCATATGAAACTGATGATGATGATGTTCTTAAATTTGAATTTGATACTGCAACTTTATCATTCTTTATATTATCATTGCTACTATTGTTAATGTCTATATTATTGTTATTGATACTATTATTATTATTATTCTGTGGTTGTTGTATTACTGTTGATGTATCTATGTTTGGAAAAGTCATTGTTGTATCTAACATTTTTATATATTTTTTATTTATCTGTACATTTATATATGATTGTGGTTTTTTTAAATTGAAAAATTCATAAAATATTTTTAAAAATTTATAAAAAAAAAAAATTTATAAAAAAAAAAAAAAAAAAAGTTAAATTAATAATCAATGAAATAATTGAACTCATATCCTAACTATGATGCACATCACAAATATAATATTATTGGGCACAAATATATTCCTCATTAATGTAAATGTTTTAAAAATTTCATTTTAATTTTTTTTTTTTTTTTTTTTTTTTTTTTTTTTTTTTTTTTTTTTTTTTTTTTTTTTTGATCAAAATTTTGAAAAAACTCCCAACAATAATATATATAACAAAACAAAAATGACCAACGAAAATATAATCAACAGACCAAGTAACCCAGATAAATATATAACCAATGAAACCAATCCATTTAAAAAATTATCAAGAACATTTAGAGTTTTATTAGGTGTTGGTATGGGAGCAAGTATGGGTTGTTTAACTAATGGTATTTACAAAAGACCATTCTTTAGCAATTCTCACATTCACGCATTTTGGATAGTATCATTAAGTGCTTTAATGTATAAATCTTATGATTTCAATGATTATATTGTTAAAAGAGATATTTATACTTTATCAATACATCAACAAAGAGTTAGAGAACAAGAAGCATTAAAACAAGGTAAGAATAAATAACATCAACATCACCACTACACCATTACAACAGTTCATAATCACATGTACATATGGTCAATACTAACATATTAATAATAATGAAATGCCTATAGAATTAAAAGAAAAATTTGGAACAAATTAAATTAATCCAGTATAATTATATAATAAATTCGAAAAACCCCACCAACCATCACATAATCTATCTATATTATAATTTTTTCATAGAATAGTTTGTAATAAAAATAAAAATAAAATACTCCTATATAAATATAAATTCCAATTAATATGCACGCATACATTTAATCATTATCATTTACACATCGTTAATCGTTAAAAAAACGTGTTGATTTGTCATTTTTACTTTTTTTTTTTTTTTTTTTTATCTGAAATTTAATTTTTTAAAAATGTGAAATTTTTTTCATCAACTTTATTAATTACAAATAATAAACATATACAGATATAAATACAATGGCATTTGGGAATAAAATAAATCAACTACTAGATGAAAAGAAAACAGATACTACAGCAGCAGCAGCAACAACAACAAATACATCAACAATAAATAAATCACAATTAATATCAGATGAAGAAGAGGATGATTGTGGAACATGTGAATTATTAGGTGTAACAGATAAAAAGAATCAAATGTTTCAATTAATGAATAGTGGTGGAAATAAAGATGGTAACATTAAAAATAAAGAACAACAACAAGATGAAGATTCAAAATATTGGTTACCAATACCAGAACCACCAAATGGAATTGAATTAGGAAATAGTGGTTGGACTTTATTACATACAATTGCTGCATATTATCCTGATAAACCAAGTGAAACTAAAAAGAAAGATACAAGAGAATTTTTAAATAGTTTTTCAAAAGTTTATCCATGTAAAGTTTGTGCAAAAGATATGAGTGAATTCATAAAGGAATCACCACCAAAGTTAGATTCACAATTTGATTTTTCATTATGGTTATGTCAAGCTCATAATTCTGTAAATTCACAATTGGGTAAACCTGAATTTGATTGTAATTTAATAAATAAACGTTGGAGAATAAATAATAGTGGAGATAATAATAATGATCATTTTTAAAAATTTACATAAAGAAAAGTGTATATTATATATTATATTATATTATTAATTATTATCATTATTTGTTGTAGTAGTAGTAGTAGTAGTTGTTGTTGTTGTTGTAGTTGTTGTTGGACTAATTGTAATTTCTTGTAATTCATTTTCACTACTATTTGTTAAACTACCTGTTAAACTATTTGATTTATGATTTCTATTTGTTACTCTATTTGATGAATTATTTAAACTATTTGAATTACTATTCTTTTTTCTACCCATTGAAGATGATGATGGTTTATCTAAATCAATTTCTTCAATACCATTTTCATTGTCTTCCTCTTCTCCTTTTTGATTATCTTGTGTTGTTACTATATTATCAACAACACTTTTAACAATATTATTATTATTATTATCATTATCATCATTTTGTATTTCTTTTGATTTTCTTAATTTTGCATTTCCAAATTGACTTGGTGAAGATGAAGTAGAAATTGATGATGAACTATCATCAATTGAAAATTCATTTCCTGTAATAGTTGAATCTTCTGGGTTATCCATTTTTTGTTTATCACCATTTAAAACATCTAATAATTCTTGATCAATTGTTTTAAAATGATATGCAATTAAAATGAATATACCAATAAATACAAGCATCACGGTACCAAATATAATGTATAAAATGAATTCAGATGCTTGAATTAATTCAATTACAAATGCATCAAATAAATTACCAATTGAAACAGTTAATAACCAACCAGCCATTACAATTGTTTTCATTGATTTTGGTGAATTGCCATATGCAAATTCTAAACCAGTAATTGATAATAATATTTCACCCCATGTTATTATTACATATTGTGGTATTTGTGCTGCTATACTAATTGAATCTGGTGGACTATTATCAATTGCTAATTGTACTATTGCTGCAACGTAAAATGAAATTACTGCTAAAAACATACCAGCTCCCATTCTTTTTAATGGTGAAAAATTAAATTTGGTTTTTGCTAATGGTCTGTATAATCCAAATTCAAATATTGGTACAAATATCATTACAAGTAATGGGTTAAGTGCTCCCATAACTTCTGAATCTATTTTAATACTACCAATTTGTCTATCCATAACATTTGCTTGCATAACTATAATGATACAATTTTAAAAAAAAATGTTAGAAATCAAATTTAAAAAAAAATAATAAAGGATATCCGTAATCCGAATCAATATTCGGGCCCTTACCGAATCTGGTACCAGTCTGATCATATAGCGCCCAAAAGAATGGTAATGGTGTAAACACTAATAATACACGTAATACTAATTTAACTTGATTTACAGTATTTGGATTATACTTTTGTTTTGATCTATCCAACCAAGAATCTTCATAATATGCATCATTATAAGAATGAGGTGAACGTGCTTTCTTTATTTTTTCACTAACTCCAGTTACAACTATTTTTGCAAATGTTGAAAATATACTACCTTCTGGTTTTCTTTTAACATATTTTTTATTACCAATAATGAAAATTCCAATTGATATAATTAATATACCTGCTGGTATAATAAATGCACACCAATAACCAACTTGTGTTCTTAAAATTGGGGATAAAATAGCTGAAAAGAATGAACCTGTATTAACTGCAACATAAAATAATTGAAATAAATTTACAAGTAGTTTCTTTTGATGTGGTCCAAATTGATCACCACAAAATGCACTAACCACTGGTTTAATACCACCTGTTCCAATTGCAATACCAGATAAACCTAATATTAAACCCCATGGACTTCTTTGACCTGGTGCTGGCCCTGTCACTCCTGGAATTGCAGAAATTGCCAATACTGATGCACCAAAACAATATATTATACTAAAGAATAAAATTGTTTTATATTTACCCCATCTACCATCAGCAATATATGCACCAAATAATGTAAAAAAATAAGCAGCTGCATTAAAACCATGTCCAATTGATGTTGCATTTTTACTTGAATATCCCATGAAATCAATAAGATAATTTGTTAAAATTGTTTTCATTGCAAAATATGAATAACGTTCACATACTTCATTTCCTAAAATATATTTAATTGCAGGTGGAAAATGAGTTTCATCACCACCATATATAATTTCATCATCTGGATTCTTCTCTAAATAAATATTTGATTCTTCATTTATTCCAATTGAATTTGGGGTATTTGAAATTATATCTTTACCACTCAAATTTGGTTTACCACCTCTAACATTATTTATACCATTATCATTTGCAAATTCTGGTATATCTTCAAATAAACGTGGTAATATACCATCTTCTTCAATACCCATATTTTTAGTATTGTAATTTAGTTTTATTTAAAAAACTAAAAAAAATATTATTTATTTATTTTTCTTTTAAAAAGAGATAGTAACTGTTTTAATATTTATCTGTTATGTATAATATTAAACTATTTAAAAATTCAAAAAAAAAATGTTGTTGTTACCATACACAATACTATTTATGTCTAAACGGACAAAAATAATTTGAATTTACTCGATTGGTAGGAATATATTAAAGCTCAAAATAAAAAAACATGAAGAAAAAAGGGGGTGGGGGTAAATAGAAAAATTATTTACCTATCATGATAGGTAAAAATTTCATTGTGTGTGTGCTTATTTAAATTTTTAATTTAAATAAAAATATTAAAAAAATAAAGTGTGGTAATGTTAAAAAAGTTTTTATTATTATTTTCAATTTTATGAAATTAATTAATATTTTTTAATTTATTATCCATAACATCAAAGAATTTTTTTTGTTTTTTCTTTTGAATGACATAATAAACAGTTGCAATAACAACAACTGTAACAAATGCAATCGAACCAATAATGATACCAGCAAGTTGTGATTTTGAAAGACCTGAAGATGGTGATTGACAAATTGAATTTTCATTGTTACTAGATATTGAATTACTGTCAATTAAAATAGAGAAATCAGGGTCAAGAGTAACTAAATTATCAAAATTTGGAATTGTAATACCAATTAATGATTGTGATTGTGATGAACTTGATATAACAGTCATTGAATTATCTAATAATGTGTTTGTAATTGTGGTAATTTTAGAATCAACAATTGCACGTTTAATGAATCTACCATATAATGAATGATCTTCAATTTGAATTTTAACAAAATTTGAATTATCACCAGATGAAGTTGATCCAAATTCTTTATTTGAACATACATCTCCATTATCAGCTTCAAATAATGCAGACATTACTAATTGTAATGAATTCAAGTTACTTGCAAATGCATATTCTGTAATGTTTACTGTATATTTGATAGTTGATGGATTCATTGTTAAATTGGTTGATGCAAATTCAATAACAGTTGAATCTGAAAACCATTCCAATACCACTGTTATATTAGTTGTAATTGAAATACCATATCCACCTGAACTAGTTGTTATATTAGCTGTATATACATTCTTGTTTTCATTAATTTTATTAAATATCCATTTATCAAATGTAAATGATTTAACTTGTTGTTGATCATAATTTAATTCTCTTAATGATACTAATGAAATTAATGATTTGAAAAATATGTTTGTTTTACCACTAGTACCAGGTGTAACTGGTATTTCAGTTGTCGGACCAGTTGTATTTATATTTGGTTGCGGTACAATTATAACTTGTGATGAACATGATGGGCCAATCCATGGTGATATGCAAATACAGCCAATACCTTCATTACAATAACCTTGACTAACACCACCACATATAGGAGTACCCAAACATTTTTGAGGTGCATTTGTTGGTAATTGAGTTGGTGAGCTAGATGGTGTAGATAATGGAGGATAATTTATATTTGAAAATATTGGATAAACTGTATATACATTAGAATCATTAATTGATGATGTAACTTTAATTCTATATGGTTTAGTTGTACCTTTAATACCATCGACAATAATAAATGATGAAGTAATAGTTGAGGCAGTAAGAGAATGATTGAATAAATTACCACCTTCGTCAGAATAACTAACTAATAATTTATCAATATTATTTAATCCTTTACCATAAACTATTAATTGACCACCTTCTGATGTAATTGGTTCAGTTTTAATGATTAATGGTTGATCAAATGAATAAGATAAAGTGGAATAAAATGGGAAACCTAATGATTTTAAATCCACTGAAGTGAAACCAACATAATATCCACCATGATTAATAAAACCATAAACTGAATATGAAACAATACCTGGATATCCAAATGCAATTGGTAATTCCAAACTACATTCATATTTATATGTTTTATCTTCTGTAGATATTAATTTAGATTTAGCTTCAACAACTTCCAATCTTTTAGTTTGAGCATAAACAATTGGTAATTGATCTTCTCTAATTCCACTTTCATCATCAGTTACTTCAAATTTAAATTTAATTGTTCTAACTAATGAACCAACATCAACTATTCCAGGTTTTGATTCTGTAAAATTGAAACTTTTTAATATAGGTAGAGTTGGATCATTTAATGAATTTGAACAACTAATTGATATTGAATTAATTTTAATATCACCCAAGAAATTAATAAATGGATTTGCAGTTGGATTTGGATAATTACCAAATACATTAAATTCTGAAATAATATTATTTGTATCATAGAGATATACTTGTGTCATTACATAATTTTGTGAGAAACATGATGTACTCATTTCAAATGTAATTTCATATTGACCTTTCCATATATTACCACCTGGTAATACATCAGCAATTGTGAAATTAAAATGATATGATGAACTATCAACTGAACCCATTATTTTAATATAACCTCTATCAAACCCATTTAATTCATCTTCAATTGTTAATCTCCAACCAACTTTACCAATAACTGATACAACATATGGATCACTTGGTAATTTTTCAATTTTTGAAAATATTGGTCCATAACTATCCAAATCTATTATATAATATATTAATATACATCTTTTAAAACAGAATGTGAAATAATATAAATCTATTAATACATACAAGTTGATTCGACTACTAATGGTACATGTGTCTCTAAATTTGGTGAAAAGTACGAATTTTGAGGAGAAGTTTGAATTGAATATAATATATTACCAAATATATTGTTTTTAGGCAAAACAAATTTACAATTAAACATTTGAATCGTTGAATTCCATACAATTGGATAGAATTTAGATGCTGTAAGGATCCTTCTATCATTTATTGAAATTGGATCATACAAAATAAAGTACATTGGAGTATAAATACGTATATCAGGAGAATTGAAATAAAATATATTATATGATGATTGATTATTTAAATTTAAATTATTTTCAAAGAATGATACATTTTTAAAACTATTGAAATTAATACCATCTGTAATTTAATATTAATATATTTACTAAATGGTATAATAATAAAAATAATGTATAATACATTACCAATGTTTGTATATTCTGGTAATAATAATCTAAAAGGTGGATTTAAACTGATAAGAGAACCTTTTTTTAAAATTGTAATAACATTTAAATTATTTGTAATTTTTACTTCAAAATCTTCAAATAAATCAACTATTATTTCAAAATCCCCTTCAAATTCTGTACCAGTTGTTAATTTTGCAAATGTATTAACATGTGTTGTTCTTTTTGATGATATATATGCAATACCATATTTATCAATAACTGATAATCTTAATAAATGAATTGTATTAAATATTCTAGTAAATTCATATGACGTAACAATTGAATCTGTTGGATCATCAACTGTTTAAAATTTAAATTGAAAATGTTAGCATGTATTATCACTGATATTTTCATTTTAAATTATTATTATAAATGTGTTACATACTGACTTCATTAGATTGTATATTGGCAAATGTTTTCACTCTATTAGTTGAGAAAGAACCAGATTCAAAATTTAAAACTTGATTTTGATATGCAGATTGTAATGGTTGTGGAAATGAAACTTTATACATAAAATTAAAATTATTACCAGATCTAAAGGCAAATGGAAAACTATATTTTTCAGTTAGAAAAATTTCATAATCTCCATAAAGAATAGAATATGCATTGAATAGATTTGGTACTGAAAATTCAACTGTAAAGAATGGATCATTTAAAACACTAAAATAACTAACATCAATAGTTGGAAATGGTGGTATAACTAAATCTATTAATATAGTAAAATTAAAATAATATTAATATAATAAACAAAAATTTGTATTATTAAAAAATTAAATAAATTAAATACTTTTTAAAATTACACTTAATGAAACTTTTCCAGTTGATATACCATCTTGATAAACAATATCACTATTTGTAATTTTTATACCATCACTAAGGTAATCCATAAAACTTACAATGTATCTAATTGAACCTTTTACACCTGAAATTGGTCTAGGTGATTGATCACCAAACATTGGATCAATAAATTGTAAAAATGGTTTATTATTTATAGATGGTGAAAGAAATGTAACTACTGATGTATATCCTGATCCGAATTCTGGACTAACTTCAGATGATGGGGGAGGATATTGAGCAACCTCTGAAACTTTTTCAACTGCCATATCTTTAATAACGTTATAAAAACAATGTTAGCAAATATAAAAACAATCAGTTACATTCACAACAATTCCTTACCATTAAATGGGTTTTCAAAAGTTAAAGTAAAATCATGAGAAATACCATCAGAAATTACAGCAACCCAATTTGTATTAAAATTAACTTTTATTGTTTCTGTTGACCAATAAACATAGTAAGAGTTACTTTTAGATTTTGATATTGAACCTGCAGAATTTGAACTAGATAAAGAATAAAATTTACCAGTAAATCCTTCAATTAAAAATGATGAAAAATAAGCAATACCATTACTAAACGAATCCCTTCCCAATACGTTCATTGTAATTTTATTTATATCAAATGCTTTACATATGTATATAAAATTGTTGTTAGTGTATATATTTTAAAAACATTAAATAAATAATTAAAAAAAATATACATTACGTAAACAAGTATAATTTAATGTATATTCAATTGTTATTCCCAATGTTGAAGTTGCTTTTAATAAATATAAATTTGAACCAAATGGTTGTGAATATAAACTTAAACGAAATGATTTTAATTCATTTTGATCAGAATACGGTTCAGCATATCCACTAGTACTTGTTACAAAACTAATTGAATCCAATTGATCACTATTTGAAACAATGAAATATATTTCACTAGCACATGTTAACCAACTATCATAATAATTAATTATATATTCTTGTGATGGTGGTGATAAAATTTTTAATGTTGAAGATTGTATATTTGGGGTAATTTGAGACTGAATAAAAATTTCATTTTTTAAAATTATAAAAAAACAAACCAATACAATAAATTGTTTCATTATTATTGTTTGAAGCATATATGTTTTTAATTCGTAAAAGAATTATTTTGTTTTTTTATTTTACGTTTTAAAAAATATTATAAAATTTATAATTTGTTTGAAATCACAAAATATCTAATTTTTTTCAAAAATATCACAGAATAAAATATCTTAATAATGCTTTTTTTATAATAACCGTTTGTTTTTTAGAAACATTACAATTAAATAACGGATTATGGTGTGTTGTCGTCACAATGAGAAAATAACCACCTGTGCAAAAGATATTATTTCTAAAATAAAACAAACAAAAAAAAAGTATTATTTGTTTATTGTATTTATTTATTTTACCATGATTTAATTCTATAACCACCAGTATATGGTAAAAAACAATATAATGATTTTGATTCGCATTCAATTGCTAATTTGAATGTTGAATTTGCAGTATCAATATCATGATTGAGTGAAAAATGCATATAGGCGGAATTATATAATGAATGCATTCTATAACGTGAATCAATTGATGATTTATCTAAATATAATTTATAACAATCCAATGAATCTTGATAACGTGTTAATCTTTGTAATGTATCAGCTTTATAATAGTAATAAATATCAGAATTAATTGATGTTGATGGATTAGATTCTGATAATTTAATACAATAATTAATATCATCCAATGATTTTAATAATTCACCAGAATATCTATTGAAAATTGATGAATAAAATTTGAATATAGCAATTGATTTTGGAAATTTCTTTATAGATTTATCAATAATTGAAAGAATTGATTGTAATTTATCAATATGATCATTTGAATCTTTATAATTAATATTAAAACAATTTAACCAATCCAAGCAATACGAACTGATAATGAAGCAATATTACCTTGTTTTGCAATTTGATTTGATAAAAAACCTTCAATGGATTTCAATTTATCCTCTGGTATTTTAATTGCATAAACTTCTTTAATTTCAAATGCTTTAGCTAATAATATAATTGCAGATTCTTTTTGATTTAATGTTTTTGAATTATCAAATAGAGTTAAAAACTGATTAACCAAATCAAAACATTCAATTAATCTTTTAGCCATTATTGATGGATTTGATTTGTCTTGTGCAAACTTTAATATTTTACCATAATCATATTGTGGTTTTGAATTATCATAAATTTTATCGAATTCGTATTTGAATATTTTTAACCCATCTATATGTTTTGTACAAGTTGAATCACAAACATGTTTATTGTCTTTAGAACCTAATAATTTTTTTGCTTGATTTGGATCAATTTGTTTCAATAAATCAACATTCATTTTTATACAATTCGTAACCTTTTTTCCATAAATTAATAGCTTCATCTTCGTTTTTAAATGATTTTGGACCCCAATATAAAATATCACCAAGTGATGACATTGAAAATCCAATTTCTTTTTTATAAAGATCAATTGAATTATTAGTATAATATTTTAAAGTTGACTTTTTGTTTAATTTAACTTCAATTGATTTCTTTATCCAGTAAATTGATTTTTCATAATCTCTACCAACTTGAAAACCATTATAATACAATCTAGCAATTTGATGCATTGCATACACTCTTGTGTATTCGGTTTCTTTATCAGTACCAATTAATTCAGCTTTATAATAAAATGATATTGCCAATGGTATATTAACACCAACATATTCACCAAGTTCATACATATAACCCAAATTACTAAATGATGATATACAAATATCAGATTCATTATTACCAGCAACTGAAATTGATTTCCATAATAATTTAAATGCAATTTCATATTTTTTTTTTTCCAAATAGTAATTTGATTTTGAACTATACATTTGACTTTTAATCAAATTACTTGATCTTGTTTTATCTTTATCCAATTTAATATAAAAGTTAGCAGATGCTTCAATTTCTCTTGATATTTCAATTGGAATTGGTGTTTGAGTTGAAAATAATAATGATTTATCAAATTGATGTTTATTTGAGCCAATGTGTAAAAAACCAATGTTTTCATAATAATTTAATGGTAAAATATTTCCATTTGATAATTTTAATTTAGCCTCCATTTCTTTTTATTATATCATTTCTTTGATATAATTATTCAATCTGTTGAATTCAGAGTTACCAGGTTCAAATTTAATTGCAATTTCACAATTTACTAATGCTGATTGAAAATATTTTAAAGTAACAAAAGTTGATTGATAATATGCTGCTTTATAATATGGTTCACTCCATGATGGTGTAAATGAAATTGCGTGTTCACAATAAAGTATACTTGTCTTTTTAATTTCTTTAATTGCACCAACATCAATTTTTCTTGAATCAACATGATCTTTTTCTTTTATTAATTCAAAATGAGCCAATGCTCTTTGTAAATATAATTTTGAAATTGTTTTAAAATCTATATCTAATGAATTACTAATTAATAATGAATTTGAATAAATATCAATTGCTTTTTGATAATCTTTTTCTTGAATTAAATATTTATTTCCCAATTCTAATAACATGTTACATTGATTCTCTTTATCCTTATTAATCTTTAATGTATAACCAATACCACTTTCAATTGATTGATTTGTATCTAATATAAATGGGATATTATCTATTGAATCATCTACTTTTTTATTTATAAAATATCCACTTTTTAAAATTTTTAAAATAGTTTTTAAATATTCAATATTATATACATTATTTATAAATTCATGATTGATGATTCCTTTAATAACGTTTTTAAAAGTGTATAAACAATGTTAATATTTTATTACGAATACTATTGAATTTGATTTAATAAACATACCATTTAATATCATGAAATTTTTGATTAAATCATTTTCAAAATTAATTATTGATTTATCTTTATCTGATAAACTATTCATATTATTATGTGGATGTGATAAAAGAATGTATAATACACTAATACCCCAACTATCAACATTACCCTAAAATGATTTATATGTTTTCATTTATATATTGTTAGTGTATGTATAATGAAAACATGCATTTAAGAAATCATATAATATACACAATTTACATACAGATTTAATATCAGCTTTATCTTTTGAAATAAATAATGATTGAAATTTATCACCCAAAGATTTAATTACAAATTCACCGATTAATGGATTACTTTTATATTCTTGACCACCACTTAATAGTTTATATCTTTGTTTAAATATTTCTCTAAATTTGATGGTATAATAATTACCCAAACATTGTATTTTACTATGTATCATTTTATATTCAACTGCATCCTCCATACTTAACTCTTGATCTTCTATTGATTGTTGTATTATAAAAAATAGTTCAATATTATTATTTGTATGTTTGTTTATTTGTTGATGTATTGTGTTTTAAAAAAAATAAAATAAAAAAAAAGAAAATTTTTAAAATATTGGGTGGTTGTGTAAAAATTTTTATGAAATTATTTTAAACATGATTTATGTCTAAATACCAGTGGATATAAAAAAAAAAAAGTGTTATAACCATTTTTTATAATGAATTATGGTGTATTGTCGTCACTATGATAAAATAAACATATGTTACTATTTACTTATATTTACTTTAAATTATTTTAATATAAACAAAAAAAAAAAAAGGTATTATTTGTTTATTTATAATATATGAGGATATAACAATCCAATGAATCTTGATAACATGTTAATCTTTGTAATGTATCAGCTTTATAATAGTAATAAATATCAGAATTAATTGATGTACAGTATACATGATATCAATAAAAAAGAAATGTGATTGCTAACCATTTTTGTGATTGTAACTTGTTCAATTTTATTTTTTATTTTGTTTTATTAATTTTAAATAAGTTTTGAGCTTTTCATCATAAATATAATTATTTCCATCAATAATTAAATTTGATGTAATTGGAAATTTTTTTAATAAACGATTATCAAATTTATAGTAATCGTAATTGAACAATTCAAGTTTTTTAACTTTGAATATATTATCTTCTAATTTACTGCCATCGTACTCTCTTATTGTCAAATGTAAAAGATTGGGTATATTTGTTGTTAATTGACTCTTATATGATAGTTTGTTGTGAATTGATAATGTTTTGATATTTTTTGAAATATAACTTGGTGGTTGATGGTAAGATGAAAGTAATTTACCAAAAATTGATCCACTACTTGTTTCCATTCCTGTAGAGTTATCATTTGATTTGAGTGGCTGATTGAATTCATGCCCAAATGTTAATTGAGTGACACTATCTGGAATATCATAT
This sequence comes from Dictyostelium capitatum, assembly GCA_015252635.1. NCBI lineage: Eukaryota > Evosea > Eumycetozoa > Dictyosteliales > Dictyosteliaceae > Dictyostelium > Dictyostelium capitatum. The sequence goes on from JACAFY010007559.1 coordinate 19,332, forward strand.
TGTTTGAGTGGTTGGTTGAAATAATGACCAAATGTTAATTGAGTGACACTAGTTGGAATAACGTTTACTTTGAATGGTTGATTGAAACGATAACCAAATGTTAATTGAGTAACACTACCCGGTATATCATTTGGTTCGAGTATTTGATTGAAACCACCACCAAATGTTAATTGAATAACACTACCCGGTATATCATTTGGTTTGAGTGGTTGGTTGAAATGATAGCCGAATTCTAATTGTGTGACACTAGAGGGAATATCATTTCGTTTCAATGGTTGATTGAAAGCATAACCAAATGTTAATTGAGTGACGTTATTGGAAATATCATTTGCTTTGAGTGGTTGGTCAAAACACCAACCAAATGTTAAGTGAGTGACACTAGCAGGAATATCATTTGATTTGAGTTGCTGATTGAAACAATAACTGAATTCTAATTTAGAAACACTATTGGGAATATCATTTTCTTTTAGAGGTTGGTTGAATTCACGCCCAAGTGTTAAGTGAGTGACACTAGCAGGAATATCGTTTGATCTGAGTGGTTGATTGAAATCATAATTAAATGTTAATTGGGTGACACTATCAGGAATATCGTTTGGTTTGAGTTGTTGATTGAAACAACCAAATGTTAATTGAGTGACGCTAGAGGGGATATCATTTGCTTTGAGTGGTTGATTGAAATAAGTACCAAATGATAATTGAGTGACACTATCTGGAATATCATTTGCTTTTAATGGCTGATTGAACCAAACACCAAATGATAATTGAGTGACACCAGCTTGAATATCATTGGGTTTCAGTGGCTGATTAAACTTTTGACCAAATGTTAATTGAGTAACACCAACGGGAATATCATTTTCTTTTAGAGGTTGAATGAAATCATTACCAAATGTTAATTGGGTGACACTATTGGGAATATCATTTAATTTGAGTGGCTGATTAAAATCATCACCAAATGTTAGTTGAGTGACACTAGCAGGAATATCATTTGAATTGAGTGGTTGATTAAAAGCATCACCAAATGTTAATTGAGTGACACTATAGGGAATATCATTTGCTTTGAGTGGTTGATTAAAATAGTTTCCAAATGTTAATTGGGTGACACTAGAGGGGATATCATTTGGTTTGAGTAGTTGATTAAAACACCTGCCAAATGTTAATTGAGTGACACTACTGGGAATATCATTTGGTTTGATTGGTTGATTAAAAGCATCACCAAATGTTAATTGAGTGACACTAGAGGGGATATCATTTGGTTTGAGTGTTTTATCAGATCCAGAACCAAATAACAAGTGAGTGACACTATCTGGAATAACCCGTTTATATGGACGATCGAACATCCCACCAAATAATAATTGAGTAACACCTATATGAATACAATGATGATTTGAGTAAATTGGGAAGAGTTTATTTTCATTTAAAAAATAAACATCAAGTTCAGGCTTGCGATAAACTCTAATCTCAACTTTGGATAGTGATTTGAAAACTTCTTGGTTTAATAACCATTTGACATCACATCTTTTTTCAACATCTAAATGTAAACATTCTTTGATTATCGATTTCAAATCACCAGGATAGTGAACAGGTATACTATTGACATGTTTATCATTACCACAATCATCTTCATCATTTGGTAATTTACCACCACCCATTGCAATGATGACACAAGCTAAACTCCATACATCTGATTTACGATTATTACTTGATATAACTTCTGCTGCTCTATAACCTAATGTACCACAATTCGTATAATAATTTGATTGTTCTTTGTTTGTTAATTTTTTAGATAAACCAAAATCAACCAGTTTCACTTTATGATTTTTAAAATCTACCATTATGTTTGTAGGATTGATATATCTATGAATTAAATTATTATCATGAATATAATCCATTGCTAATAGCATTTCATATGTTATCCATAATATTACACCAATATTAAATGATTTCTCCTTTTTCAATAAATCACAAACTGAATGATCAATCCATTCCATATATATATAATAATATTCTTCATCTTGACCACACGCAAAACATTTCACAATATTATCATGTTCATGTGAGTTGATAATATGTACACCTTTTTCATTCTGTGAATATATTATAATAGATCAATATTAATATTATTAATCAGTAATTATCATTGTAAATACAAAATTAAATTACCTCTACTGTTTTTTCAACTCTCTTTATAGCCACATTATTTTTCTCCCAATCCAACTTTACATATTCATTCTTTTTTTTAAATTTACCAACACAAGTCAGATTAGAAGTGTGAATATCAATAATATCCCATTGATCGGATTTATGTGTAGTTATCTCTCTTGTTGATTTCATTTATTAAAAAATCAATATCAAAAAATTTAATAAAAACCAATAAAACACACTAAAATTAATTTAATTTTAAAATAAAAGAATTTTAAGAGAATGATCACACAAATTTTAAAAATCCTTTTTCTTGTTTCGCAAAAAAACCGTTAATTTTTGATTTTATGTTCAAACTTATTTTAGAAAATAATAAGATATTTATTTTTATTTTATTAAAATTAGCCTCTTGATAATCTATTGGTAAGTTTTAGTTGTTTTTTCTTTTGAACAACAAAGTATGTAGTGACAATAGCAGCAACTGCAGCAAATCCAACTGCACCTACGATGATACCAGCAAGTTGTGCTTTTGTAAGACCCGATGAAGATGATGGTGATTGACAAATTGAATTTTCATCGTTACTTGATACTGGATTTAAATCTAGTAAAACAGAGAAATCAGGATCAAGAGTAACTAAATTATCAAAATTTGGAATTGTAATACCAATTAATGATTGTGATTGTGATGAACTTGATACAACACTCATTGTACTATCTAAAAATACATTTGTAATTGAAGTAATTTTAGAATCAACAATTGCACGTTTAATGAATCTACCATATAATGAATGATCTTCAATTTGAATTTTAACAAAATTTGAATTATCACCAGATGAAGTTGATCCAAATTCTTTATTTGAACATACATCTTCATTATCAGCTTCAAATAATGCAGACATTACTAATTGTAATGAATTCAAGTTACTTGCAAATGCATATTCTGTAATGTTTACTGTGTATTTAATAGTTGATGGATTCATTGTTAAATTAGTTGATGCAAATTCAATTATAGTTGAATCAGTAAACCATTCCAATACAACTGTTATATTAGTTGTAATTGAAGTACCACCTTGAACTGAACTAGTTGTAATATTTGTAGTATATTGATTCTTATTTTCACCAATATTTTCATAACCCCATTCACCAAATGTAAATGATTTAACTTCTTTTGAATCAAAAGTTAATTCTCTTAATGATACTAATGAAATTAATGATTTATAGGAAATTTTAGAATTTGAAACACCAGATACACCACTTGTATCAGTAGATGGGGCAAGTGGGATTGTAGTTGTTGGTGCAATGAGATTTGTAACTGGTGGTGGTACATTTAAAACTTGAGATGAACAAGATGTACCAACCCATGGAGAATAACAAACACAACCAATACCTTCATTACAATAACCTTGATTAACACCACCACATATTGGAGTACCTAAACATTGTTGTGGTGGATTAGATGGCAATTCAGTTGGTACTTCTGGATAATTAATATATAAAGGTTTTGGAATTACAGTAATTGGATTTGAAACTTGTAATGTTGAAGATGATGGCGTAATTTTAACAGTGAATGGTTTATCAGTAGCTTTAATACCATCAACAATTACAAATGATGATGTAACAACTGAAGTAGTACTAAGAGTATGGTCAAATGTACCTGTACCTTCATCAGAATAACTAACTTGTAAACTACCAAAGTTTGTTAAACCTTTACCATAAATGATTAATGAACCACCTTCTGATGTAATTGTATATGTATCAATGATTACTGGTTGATCAAATGAATATAGTGAATCTGAATAGAATGGGAAACCTAATGATTTCAAATCGAATGTACTGAAACCTCCATAATACCCACCATTATTTATAAAGCCGTAAACTGAATATGAAATAATACCTGGGAATGCAAATCCAACTGGTAATTGAATTGTACATTCATATTGAATTGAAAATGCGTCTGGTTTAGATAAAATTTTAGTGATACCTTGAGCAATTTGAACTTTTCTATTTTGAGCATATACAATTGGTAATTGATCTTCTCTAATTCCAGATTCTGGATCAGTTGCTACAAATGTAAATGTTACAGATCTATCCAATGCACCAACATCAATAGCATTTGTTGATGAAATTGAAAAGTTAGTTAAGGCTGGTGGTGTTGGATCTGTTAATGAACTTGAACAACTAATTGTAATTCTATTAATTCTTGGATCATCCATGAAGTTAATAAATGGATTTGAAGTTACCTCTGGATAATAACCAAATGTATCAAATTCTGATAAAATATCATTTCTATCATAAAGGTATACAATTGACATTACATAATCTTGAGTATAACATGAAGTTGGCATTGTAAATGTAATATCATATTCACCTTTCCATCTATCTCCACCTTCTAATACATCGGATAGTGTGAAATTAATATGATATGATGAACTATCAACTGCACCAATTACTTTAACATAACCTCTACTAAATCCATTATAATCATCTTCAATTGTTAATCTCCAACCAACTTGACCTGAAACTGATACAACATATGAATCGCTTGGTAATTTAATAACTTGTGTTATTATTGGACCATAATTATCAAGATCTAAATTATAATTAATGTAAATTTTAAATAACAAATAAAGTTAGAACAAAATAATAAATTAATAATTAATTTTTTGTATATAAAATAATACATACGAGTTGATTCAACCATTAATGGTACTGGTTCATCAAAATCTGCTCCCCAATATGATGTTTGACCATTTGTTAAGATAAGGTATGGAATTTCACCAAACATATTGTTCTTTGGAATTACAAATTTACTGTTAAACATTTGTAATGTTGCATTCCATACAATTGGATTAATATCACTTGATTTGATTAACTTTCTATCAAATACTGAAATTGGATCATTAAAAACAAGGTACATTGGTTTCTTAATATCAATATCACTTGAATTAAAATAAAAAATATTATATGAATTTCTATTATTTAAATTTAAATTATTATTTAAAAATGAAACATTTTGGAAACTACTAAAATTAATACCATCTGTATTATAAATTTAAAAAAAAAATAAAAGAATTAATTATCAATTTTTATATGTATATATTAGATGAAAAAATAAATCTTACCCATATTTGTATAATCTGGAAATTTGAAACGAACAATTGGATTTAAATTAACAACTGTATTATTAATTAATTCTGATAAAACACCCAAACCATTTACAACTTTAATTGTAACTGTATCAAATATTTCAATAAATATTTCATATTCACCATTAAATTCATCACCAGATGTTAACAATGCAAATATTGGTGAGGTACTAGTTGCAATTTTTGTATAAATATATGCAACACCATGTTTATCATTTACTGATAATCTTAATAAATGGATAGAGTTAAAAACTTGAATAAATTCGAATGATGTAATATTTGGTTTTGAATAATCTTGAACTGTAAATAAAAGAAATCAAATTTGAAATATATTAGTAATTTGTTGTTGTATATATATATTAATATAAAATATAATACATACCATATTCATTTGGTAATATATAACCATACACTTTATCAATAGCAAATGGTGCAGTACCAGTTGTAACTTCGACCATATGACCACTTGATGATGCAGATTGCAATCTTTTTGGAAAGGATACAGTAAAGTTAAAATTATTATTATTTCCTGGACCAAAAGCAAATGGAAAACTTTTTTTTTCAGCCAACATTAAATCAAAATCTCCAAAGGTAACTGAATATGGATTGAATAAATTTGATGTAGAAAATACAATTGAAAAGAATGGAGTTACAGGATCATCTTGTTGAATAACAGTTATTTGCGGCATTGGAGGTGAAACAAATTCTAATTTTTTGAAAAATTAATTATTAGTATTTGATCTTGGTATGGAATATTAATTAACTTCAATAATTAGAAATGATACATTGTGAAATAATATTTACTTTTTAAAACAATGCTGACTGGAGCTATACCAGATGTTGAACCATTTTGGAAAACTATATTACTTTTTATTTGAGTTGTACCATCACCAAGGTAATCAAGAAAAGATGCAACATATTTTACTGATCCTGGTCCACCTGAAATAGGCCTTGGTGTAGAAATCATATTAAAAGCAACATCTAAAAATTCTAAGTAAGGTTCATTTTTCATTGATGGTGAAATAAATGTTACTAGTGGTGAATAACTTGCACCTATTTCTATGATAGTGTTATTGGATGGTGTTGGATATTGTGTAACTTCGGTAACTTGTTCAACTGATAAATCTATTATTATTTTGTAAAAAAAAAAAAAAAAATTGGTTAATACATAAACAAAAAAAATAACAACACATTATTAACAATACTTACCATTAAATGGATTTTCTACACTGATATCAAAGGTACGTGATATACTTGTAGCATCAATTGTTGTGGTCCAATTTGATACAAAATCATTATTATCTACTGTTTTTGTATTCCATGTAATATAATATGAGTTTGAACTAAACATATTTGAAATACCAGCATAAGAAAAATCTGGAGTTTCTATACTATGGAATGTACCTGAAACACCTTCAACTACTAAAGCTGACAAATATGTAGTGACATATTTTGATGACTTTGAACCCAATGGTTTAATATTAAAAGCATTTGTATCATATGCTAATAATAAAAAATTTAAAGAAAAATAAATAAAAAAAAGTATTAGTAATACAGTGAATATTTATGGTCATATATGAAAAAATAAATATACATTACGTAAACAAGTAATATTAAAAGTATATTCAACATATGCATTCAATGTTGAATTTGCAGTTATAGTATATAAATTTGAACCAAATGGTACATTGTTTAAATTTTGACGAATTAATTGATATTCTCCTTGAACTAACAGTACTTGTGCATAACCTGCTGTACTTGTAATAGTTGTAATAGAATCCAATGGATTACTATTTTCAACAATAAAGAATAATTCTTGTTGACAGCTCGTCCAACTATCATAATATTGATAAATGTATGGTTCATCTGGTATACCATAAACTGTTAATGTTGTTGGTTCCCAATTTGGTGTGATTTGTGATTGAACAAAATTTAAAAAAATAAAAAAACAAAATAATTTTACAATAATTTTATTCATTTTTTATTTATTTGTTTATATATATAAAATTGTAATTGTGTAAGATGTGGGTTTTATTTTATGATTTGAAAATAAAAATTTATAAAATTAAGATTAAAATTTTAAAAGTTGGTCGCCATAGCAGAAAAATAATTAAGAAAAAAAACTAAAAATATTAGTGGGTGATTTGCTCGAAATCTAAATTTTCGAAAATATCTAAATTTTTTTTTTTTTGAAAATATCATAGAAAAGATATTTAATTTATATGACACTTTCCAGTGTAATAAAAACGGTTTGAATTTAAGACATTATTAAATTTGTATACGAATCGCGTCACTGTGGGTAGTTTTTTTTATAAATTTTATAATTTTATAATTTTAATATTAAATTTTAAAATATTTATGATAATAGTTTTCATTAAAATATAAAAAGGCACCTTACCAACCAAAAGGTTGTACTGAAATTGGATTTTTTCATCATGATGATTACACGAATTTGATTTTTTTTTTTTTTGTGTATGTGTGAATAAAAAAATATCTACTATCAATTGATATTTTAAATTATTATAAATAGCCTTTGTATTTATTTATAAAAATATGTTGTGATCAATGTTCAAGTTTGGTGAATTACAAACAAAAAAAAATATCTTTTACTTGTAATGAACAAATTTCAATATATTCAAAATCTCTATATATTTGAATAGACTCTTACTACGCATATTTTTTTTATTTCATTTTTTTCAAATAACTATTGCATAAATTAAAACCATCATAATTTAAATTCATTTGAAATGAGAACTTTGGACAATAGAAAGTAAAGAATTATTATAATGAATCCGAAAAAAAAAAAAAAAAAAAAAAAGGGCAAACGAAAAAATTTTTTTTAAAAAAAAAAAAATTGGAAAATCCTAAACCCTCACATGGCTCATTTTGCTCAAAAATATCTTTAGAAAATGGTCAAAGTGTTTCAAATCGATAGACAATGGAGCTCCAGTTTTTTAAAAAGTATATTAAAAAAAAAACCCTAAAAAATGAAAAAATATTCGCCCAAAGAGGGGCTCGAACCCTCGACCACAAGGTTAAAAGCCTTGCGCTCTACCGACTGAGCTATCTGGGCGCTCATGATGATGAAATATTAC
>JACAFY010007653.1:0-10206 GCA_015252635.1 Dictyostelium capitatum
AAAATAAGCATTATCATAAGTTTATACTATCTATTTAAAATTATCATAAGCATATTCATAAAAAAAAGAAACATATCAACAACAACAACAAAAAAAACCACAACAACAACAACAACAACAACAACAACAACAACAACAACAACAACAACAACAACAACAGCAACAACAACAAGATGAACAACAACCACAAAAACAACAAATTGTTAATATAATTCAAATAGAAAGATTTAAAAACAAAATCCATAAAGAAATTGATCAAGAAAATATATTTAAAGATTCAAATCAGTTTTTTGAAGATTTATCAAATAAAATGATATCAAAAATAAATGATAGTCCTATGAATAGTGGTAAAGATGGGGTAATTAACGAGCATGACAAATTTGCAATTTATAAAAATTTAAAACAATATCATGAATATAGATCATTGACAATTGTAAGAGTTAGAGAACCACAACATAGAAAATATACATTAGAACAATTAAAATTACATATACCTGGTAGTAATTGGAGTCTATCAAAAGAAAATCTATATTTAATTACTGGTAATATCAATCCTGATAGATATAAAGAATTTATTCAAAAATCAATTGATTTCAATAGTATACCAACTTCCAATGGCAGTGATATTAGTGGTGGCGGAAGTGAAGTCAATAACAATGTATTAATTAAAGATAGTTCATTACAACCATTTGTTGGTTTTGCAAAACAAATTTTACCAAATTCGATAGAGGTACATGGAGCTAAATCAAATAAAGCATGGGTTGATATAATTTGTGAATTTATAATTAAAAACTGTAAAAGTAATAAATGGCCAAGTTGGAGAATACATTTAACAACACCTACATCATCGTTGAATAGTGAACACAATGAAAAGAGTAAATTGGAAATTATGGTACTCGAGAAATTAAATAAAATATCAAGGGCAATTTATAATTCATATTCATTTAATGCACTTAGAAATAGACCAATACCATTGAAAGATAATGAAACATTGGTTCAAATTATGGTAACACAAAACAATGAAAATGGATACATTAGTATTACAACACCTGTAATGCATAAATATTTTGAAAAGATGATTTCAATATTTCCGTCTGGTAGATCAAAAAATATAGATTCTTCATTACTACCAAAATATATGCATAGATTATTTTCACCACAATTATCACAATGTCATATTCATATTCAAAAAATTAAAAATCATCTTAATCCGTCAATTCCATTAACACTCGAGTCATTTAAAGCGATGGGTACAGATGATATAATTGCTGATTTTTTGCCATCTAGATCATTTGTAAAATTGTTTGAACTATTTGCAAGATATGGTTCCCTAAACACATTTCCAACAATGCAATTTGGTGAATCTGTAGTTGATTTAGGTAGTTCACCTGGTGGTTGGACATTATATAGTTTACTTCAAGGTTGTACTGTTATTTCAATTGATAAAGCACCATTAAATCAAACAAAATTAGATTTACAACATGATAAACAAAATTTAGTTTATTTGGAAATGGACGCATTCACATTTAATCCTGGTCCAAATCCTTTGGATTGGTTATTATGTGATATGAAAGTACCTGCAATGAAAACTCTACTCTTATTAGAACAATGGATACTTGGTAAACACTGTAAAAATTTCATTGTAAACCTTAAATACCAACCATCCATTGATCATAGAATTAATGATTGTGAAACATTTATCACAAATAAAATTTTACCAAATGTAAAATATTTAAATTCACATTGTTTAGATTGTAATGGTGAATTAGAAATTACATTATTTGGTACAGTATAGACAAATGGTATAATTTACAAATTTTGTTAAATAAAATAAAATTACGCAAACCTAATTGGGTTTAATGGTAGTATATCACCAATTTTCAATTCTTCAATAACTTTTTTATCATAAATAAAAAAAATTTGAGAAAAAAGATATTTTTTATTTAATTTTATTTTTTTTTTGACCACTTTGGCAAACAATAATTATAAATAATGGACAAATACTATGAAGTATTAGGACTAGACCCTAATAAAAAGGGTGAATTAGTATCAAAAGATTTATTAAAAGGTATGTTACCCAATAACCCAAAAAAAATAAAATTATTTATCCTAATTTTACTTTTATTATTTATCCATCTATCTAGCATATCGAAGAAATATGTGTAGATTCAACCCAGATAAAGTTGATATAAATGTAATAAAGGAAATAACTGAAGCATATGAAATGATAAAAGATCAAGTTGAAAAAAATGAACAAAGATTAACAAACGAAAAAGCAATAATAATAAAAAAATAAAATTTAGTTTGTTGTTGTTTGTTGTTGTGTTTATTGTTTTATTTTTAAATTATAATTTATTTATTCAATTCTAGCAAAGTTAATAGTCCTTCTGCAATAGTTTTAACTATTTCTGATTCATCTTGATTATTGAAAATTTGATTTAAAATTTGATATAATGAACTAGATTGATCTTTATCTACAAGTAATGGTGGTGATGATGATGGTGATTGTACAATTGAAGCAGTAATTTTCAATAGAGTAATCTTTGAAACTGGAGAACTATCTACTCTAAGACATTCTACAAGCAATGAAACTAATCCCTCTTTGATGAGAGATTTTAACAATATTTGAGAACCTTGTAACAGGTTAAAAAGAGGTATAATTGATTTTTGAAAGGATGGATGTTTAATGTGATTTACATTTAATATGTTTATCAATTGTAATGAAATTGAATTATCGCCAGCATTTAATTTTTCGTAAACCAATGTTGGTTCCAATGTAGCCCAAGTTGAAATTGATTCAATTGCATCAGCAAACCAATTTCTATCTTCAATTAACAATAATAATTTATCAATGGTATTACATTTCCATAGGATTGAACGATTATTACATGATCTAACTAAATCAAATAATATTGGTAATGCTAATTCCTTCAATGGACCACGTTCATCTATAATTGAAAGCAATGGTTCTAAAATTGATGCTTTCAATGCTTTTTCTTGTCTTGTTCTATCCAATAATAATAAATAATATAATGAGTGTAATGCTTGATTATGAATTTCCGTTATTTTTTCAATTCCAGAATGTTTTTTCAAATAGTTAATTAATGGATGTATTACACCTGCATCATCTAATCTTGATCTGATATTTGGATCCATTGATAGATTCTTTATAACTTTTAACACCTTTAATAAAAATGATCTAATATTACTACCAATTGTTTTCCATGTGTAAATTTCTTCAATTACATTAACAATGTATTTTATAACTGATGATTGACTCATTTCTTCCTTTACCAATGAATCACCAGTTGAAAAGAATAATAAGATATCTGCTGCTTTTAAACTATATGCAAGTACTTTATCAAATTGATCTTTACTTAAATTCTTTACACTCGATGATTTTACAAGTTGCGGAAATTTTAATTTAATTGTTGGTCCATTGTTGGTTGTTGTTGTTGTTGCTATTGTATGTGGTTGTTGATGTTGAAACTGTTGATTTGTTGATGATGATGATTTATCATTTGAATTGAATATTTGGTTTAACAAGTATGAAATTCTATACATTAATGATGTTTTTGCAAATAAATGACACAATGCAGTTTTTGGTGATGCTGTATTCATTTTAAAAATTAATGAAATTGCATCCAATGAATTATGTATCAATGTAAATCCATTGAAATAATCCGAATCCAATAGATCAACCAATACTTTACAACCACGACTACCAGTGATAAACATATTTAAACTGTACGTTGAATAACTACATAATTGAAGTACAAATTTTGAAACTTCTTCTCTAATTAGTTCATTGTATTGTTTTGTTGCTAAACGTGTAATAATTGAAATACCATTCATTAAACAAATTGTTTCTTGTATATCTTTTTCTTTTATAATTGATTGGTTTAATAATTTTAATAAATTTATAATTAAATCGGAATTATTATTAATTATTTCATCATATTCATTTGTAATTGAATTTGTTGATGTTGTTGTTGATTGACTATCACCACTACATTTAATTTCAACTGTATTATCTTCAAGTATTTCCAAAATTGTAATAATTGGTAATCTAAAATAAACACCACCTTCACCATTTGAAATTAATAATTTTCTTTCATCTGGATATGTTTGAAATAGGTCTGTCAACTTTTGACAAACATCAATTAAAATTTCATTTGGTTGATTTGGTTTCAATAATATTATAAAATCAACAATTGTTTTTACAACTTGTTCACGATATTTATCTTGAATGTTAATGGTTCTTTGATTATCTGTTTCTGACCATGATATTGTATCAAATGACTCTTCAATTTCTGTATCCCATTCTTCGGCTTGTTCAACAACTTTTAATTTCATTTCACTTGGTGATAACTTAATGTTATTTGATGAAGTTGTTGCGGATGTTGGTAATACTTTAATTTGTACTCTTTTTGTGCCAGATGATGATAATGATGGTGTTGTAGTTGTTGATGATGATGATGATTTAGTTGTTTTATCTGATGTTTCGTCATCTGAACCAAAATTATCAAATTCATCATCCCATTCTTTTTTTTGATTTCTTACTTTAAATCTACTTGTTTCAGAAACTTTTTGGTCAAATATTAAATCTGATTCATCATCTTCATTATCTTTCTCTGTGAATTTATTAAATTTCAATAATTTGAATTTACTACTGCTACTACTGTTTATACTATTTGAATTGCTATTATTTTGACTATTATTACCACTATTAAAACTAGCTTGACGTTGTAACTGTGATGGTGGTTTCATTAACCCACTTCCTTGTTGTGCTTGTTTTGGTAATACTAATAATGGTGATGAGTTATTTGAACCACCAAATTCATCATCATCTGTTTCTTTTTCTGAAAATTTTGATAAATGTGAATTTAATTTCTCTTTTTCTAAATTTAATTGTTCTTGTGATTTAATTACAGGTGATGATGATACTGATGAAGGTACAGTTGGAATTGGTGCAATGTTTGGTGTAACAATTTGTTTTTGACCTGCTGATAATTTACGTGGTGATGCAATTTGAACATTCAATGATCCATTTGATCCATTCATTTTATTAATTGCTGATTTATCAATTGATTTGGTTGTTGATACTACTGACCATGTACTTGACGGTGATGATGGTGTGATTGATGTTGTGGTTGTAGTTGTTGTTTGAACTTTTGGTGGTTGAATTGATGTTGGTTTATTACCTGTAATAACTGCAGTTGCAAGTGGTGATGGAATTGATGGTGATGTTGATGGTGATCCAGTTGGTATTATTGGATGATGCATTATAGTTGAAGTTTGTGGTGATGGTGGTGAAACAACTGCTGATGATCTTGGTCTTGTTATAGAATTATCTTGAATTATATCTTGTAATTGTGCATTGTATGTTAAAATTTCTTGACGTGCATTTTTTGGTACCTGTGTTTCAGGATTCCTAATTTGTACAGATTTAACCCATGGATGATGTAAAAGCTGTTTTGCTGAACTTCTTATATTTTCATCCTTTTTAAAACAATTTAATAAAAAATCTTTCAATGCTGCTGAAATACCTTGTGGAATTGGTGGATGATCTTCTTGTACAATTTTATAAAGTGCTGCTGCTGGTGCTAATCCAAAATATGGTGGTGTACCTGTTAATAATTCAATAATTGTGCCTATATACATATATATATATATATATATATATGTTATGCTATAATTAGTATAATGTAATGTATATTGGTTGTTGTTAATGTTGTTACTTACAACCTAAACTCCAAACATCACATGCTGTTGAAATACCTTGCATTTGAATTACTTCAGGTGCCATCCAATATGGAGTACCTGCAAATGCATCATCAGGATTATCTGATGATAAATCTGATACTTTAGTTGCAACACCAAAATCTGCCAATTTAATTGATCCATCAGTTGAAATTAATAAATTTGCTGCTTTAATATCTCTATGAATTACACCTTGTCTATGTAAATAATCTAATCCATTTAATACCTGTGCTATATAAACTGTCACTAAACTTTCTGGTAATAATCCATGTCTTTTAATTATCTTTTCTAATGACCCATTTTCAATAAATCTTTAAGGACCAACATATATGTTTTCAATTATATTAATACATATGTTTAACATGTTATATATATATATATATATATATATATGTATTTGACAAACAGTAAATGCACTTACTCCATAACGATATAAGAATGAGATGTTGATGGAATATGTTCATAGTATCTCACAATATTATGATGTGATAAAACTTTTAATAAATTAATTTCTGCCATCAAAGATGATTGTGATTCACTTTGTAATTTCTTTTTCTTTAGAATTTTAATCTTTTTAATCGCTGAAAAATGGCCTTTAGTTTTATGTAATCCTTTATATACAACACCAAATCCACCTTTACCAATAATATCAATTAATAACTAATATGATATCAACCCATTAGTGTTAGTATATCTATGTATAACTGTAGTTTATATATAGATATACATACATAATCGCCACATGATTCTTTATCAACTATATTATTTAATTGATTTAATAATGTTGACCCATTACTCATCTTTTTAAATAAGCAACTACCCTATTGCTAAACTTCACCTTTTTTTTTCTTTTTTTTTGATAATATTTACAGTTGTGTGTGAAATTTAGTTTAGTTGTATGTGTGCTGATTATATTTATAATTGTGTGCGATAAAGTTTGATTAAAACAGATTTTTTTTTTTTTTTTTTTTTTTTTTTTTTTTTTTTTTTTTTTTTTTTTTTTTTTTTTTTTTTTTTTTTTTAACGCTCATTTTTTTCGTTTTTTTTTTGTGTGTGATCGCATCGATGAATAGATTTTTTACAACGACATTAATATATTTAAAATTTAATAAAAATAATACAAGAAATCAAATTAAGAATAATTTGGGAAAATTAAATTTTTACAACAATAACCACTACAATAATAATAATAAATTATTTTACACAACCACTATAAACCAAATAAATAAAATGGATAAAGAAATAAAAGCAGTGATAGTAAATCCAACAAATAAAAATATAATTGAAGCTGGTAATAAAATTAAAAATGGTGGATTAGTTGCATTTCCAACTGAAACTGGTATGTGTAAACATTTTTATTTGTGTGTGTTAAACAATATACTAAATTTTATCATCATATATATATATAGTATATGGATTAGGAGCAAATGCATTAGATAAAGAAGCAGTATTATCAATATTTAAAGCTAAAGGAAGACCATTAACCGATCCAGTTATTGTACATATTATTGATAGTAAATATGCAATGGAACTATTAAATTTAACAAATAAACAAAAAGAGATATTTCAAATATTGAGTGATAATTTTTGGCCGGGTCCATTAACAATTGTTGCAAAATCAAGTAGTTTAATACCAATGATTGTAACAGCAAATACTGGTTATGTAGGTGTAAGATATCCAAATCATATACTTGCACAAAATTTAATTAGAGAATCTGGTAAACCAATTGCTGCACCATCTGCAAATAGATTTGGTCATGTGTCACCTACTTCAGCATCACATGTTTTTGATGATCTATCAGATTCACCAATTACTATTTTAGATATTGACAATCAACAAGAAAATAGTGTTGCTTGTAAAATTGGTATTGAATCAACAGTTTTAAAAATTGTATCTGATACTCAATTAGTTATATTACGTAAAGGTGGTGTATCACAGAAATCATTATCAAGTGTATTACCATCATCCATTGAATTATCATCAATAAATAAACAAATATCAAATACAACAAATGAAGGTCAAGAAGCACCTGGTCAATTATTAACTCATTATGCTCCTGATATTCAAACATATATTTTAGATAATATTATAGTAAATTAAGAAAATAACAACAACAACAACATTACATCAAATAACAACAACACCAATAATAATAATAATAATAATAATAATACTATAAATTTATCAGAATGTGTTTACATTGATTTTGGTAATCAATTATCAAATGAATTAAAATTAAAATGTTTAGCATATAGGGATCTTTCAGTGTTGGGTAATATAGATGAAGCAGCAAATCAATTATTTTCAATATTAAGATGGAGTGAGAATCAAGAGAATGCTAAAATCATATTATTACCAAACTTGAAAAAAGAACAATTTAAACATTTAGATAATTCTGAAGCGGTTTTCGATAGAATATTTAGAGCATCAAGTGGGAAATATGCAAATTTATCAAGTAACAAAGGACAAATATATTTTTAGTTTTGCGTAAATAAATAAACACACTTTATTAAACAACAACTATAATAATGAATTACCACAATTAAAACAGAATTTATGTTGACTATTATTTGTTTGTTGATCACAATTTGAACAATTTGTTCTACTGTTTGGACTGTTTATATCTATTACTTGATTACCACCATCACCATTTATAGATTGATACCATGTATTACCTTGTTTATATCTTTTACCATTTAAAACTTGATTACATACATCAATATTATCTAAACGTTTAGTTAATTTATGTATTGATACCTGTTGTATTATTACCCATATCAATAAAATTGCATTTATACCACCAAAAACAGCAAAGAAAAAATAATTTAGTAATGGTGCTGTCAAACTTGTAATATTTAAATTAACGGGTATATTATTTGCACCGTAAATACCCAAAGAAATTGGAACATCTGATTTATTTGATATTAAATTCATTGATATTGGAAATGTATCAGCTGCAACCGATATATTAAATGTCATATTATCAGCTTGGAAATCCAATGGAAATTCAATATGAGGTGACATTATATTAACATCTGATATATTGAATTTATCGGTTGTTACATTCATTGGCATTGTCATTGATGAATTTGTTACATTGAATGAAACATTAATTGGTGGTAAATCATTAAATATATCTTTAACTATGTCAGAATATTTCTCTCCTCCAGCAACTCTATTTAATATTGATTCTTTTAATGTATTATCATGTATTGGTGTTGCTCCTATATTATCTGTATCTTGTTCTTTATTTCCATCCACTATTGTTTCTTGTATATTTTGTAAAACATCTCTATAAATTTGTTTTTCTGCTTCGATTTCTTTTGAATCTATTGAATTTACAAAAACTGTATCCCAAATTAAAATGTATAATAAACCCATTACAAACCAATATAATGATTTTGTATTCATCTTTATAATTTTTTTATTTATGTATATGTGTATTGTGTGTATGTATTGTGTATGTATGTGTAGTTAATATAAAAAAAACGAAAATAATAATTATTTGCTTATCGTGAATAAATAACAAAAAAAAAAAAAAAATAAATGGTTTGTCGAGCTCACAGCGAAATTTAATTTAAAATTTGTTTTATGACATTATTTTTGTGTGGAGGTTTTTTTTTAAACGTCATCTAACCCCAATTTGTGCAAATTTTGATAAATAGATAATCTGTACAGATAATGTACAATAGATATTATAATTTTTGGCATAGTTACACCGCAAATTTTGTAAAATGGTATGTTTATATATTGTTTGTATATTGTATTGGGTTTTTATAATTTATTAATTTTCGGTTGTTGATATAGTTTGTTGAATTTGTTCTTGAATTAAAGTATTATTATCAACTAATGGTGAAACTGATATAAATTTACGAAATTTGGTTGTACCTTTGATTTCTTCCTTTGAAAATTTAACATAACCTGCAACAACTGAAAATATAGTATGATCTTTACCCATACCAACATTTAAACCAGGATGAAATTTAGTTCCACGCTGTCTCATAATAATATTACCTGGAATAACAAATTGACCTCCAAACTTTTTAACACCTAAAAACTTTGGTTGTGATGTACGTCCATTTTTTGTTGAACCTGCTGATTTCTTTGATGCAAATCTTTTTGCTATATTTTCAGCTATGTGTATTTCATTATAATAATATTAATAAATGATAATGGTTTATGATAATGCATGCACACTATACAACATGTTGATAAAATACCTGTATTTATAAAAAGGCTTGATGATGATAATGTTGAAAATGTATTTTGAAAGAATGACATTGTCGTATATTTATGATCGTTTTGATGAAAATGAAAAAAAAATAAAAAAACAAAAAAAAAAAAAGTTTTTTTTTTTTTTTTTTTTTTTATTATAAAAAATGATTTTTTTTTTTTGGATATTTTTTTTTTTTTTTTTTGGGATTTTATAGGGAAGAAAGGTG